>JAYMTE010003027.1:0-10323 GCA_036897545.1 Pelargonium fulgidum
AAGTTGCGAAGAGTTTAACCATAGGTAATCTCTAGCCTATGAGCTTGCTCGGTTGCCCAATTCTTTGTCAGAGGGTATTTTATTTGAGCCGAGGCATGTCCTAGAGGCTTTCATAAACATTATGTATTCCGACTATTCTTGAGTTAATGAAGGATTTATTTCAAAAAAAATAAAAAAAATGAAAACCTCAGCTAAAAATCCAAAAAAATAAAAATAAGACAAGAAAAATAGTGGAATAGAAGTAACAAAAATAATTAGAATTGAAAAGAAAATCGAGTAGAGAAGAAGAGAGCGACGGAGAAAAGAGAAAAAACCAAGAGAGAGAAAAGAAAAGAGTAGCAGCAGAGAGAGAGAGACACACACAGAGGGATCGAAGAAGGGTGCAATTGAAATCACCAAAAACAAACCCAAAAGCCCACAAAACCAACAAACATATGTTCATGTCTCCAATATAGCGAAGAAGAAGAAGAAGAAGCAGAGGAACAAGAAGACGACGGAGAAGAAGAGCTCGCAACACAGCGCCAAATTGGAGCTCCACTCACTGATTTTCCTCTGCCCAAATTCTTCAACCTCTCTCGCTCCTCCTCGTCGTTTCAGGTCAGAGCTCCAATCAATCTCTTTCTTCTCTCTCTACTCTTCTTCATTGTGCTCGCTTCTCTGCAATTCTAGCTCTGTTTCCTCCAACTCACTGATCTCTTTGTTCCCACTTCGTTTCTCTCAATTTTGAACTTTATATCCTTTTTAATTACCCTCGGCGCAGTTGGTGCGATCAATGTTTGGTTTGTGCAGTAGCAATTGTTTTTGTAGCGAATTTTCTGATTTGTTATACTAGGGTTTTTGATTTTATGATTTGGAATCGTTTCAGCTCGATTTGGGGAATTTTGGGCTCTAGGGTTTTGGCTTTGAGAAGATGAGATTTGGATTTGCATTGTATGGCCTGTGGATTTGCTAGTTTGAGATTGGGGATTTTATGAGGATGTTTGCTGAGAATTACAGTGCTTGGAAGTTGCTTTATCTTGAATGATGTGTGGGTAGTTGAATTTGGGGTTGTAATTGGGATTTCCAGAGATTTTGTATATTGTGTATGAATTTGTTTGTTGAGAAATGCAACCTCAGCAGTGCTCAAGAATTGATTTGGGTGACTTGAAAGCTCAGATAGTGAAGAAGATTGGGGCTGAGAGATCAAAGAGATACTTCTTTTACTTGAATAAGTATCTTAGTCAGAAGCTGAGTAAGAGTGACTTTGACAAGTTTTGTTACCGGGTACTTGGGAGGGAGAATCTTCCTCTTCACAATCAGTTTATTCGGTCCATCTTGAAAAATGCTAGTCAGGCTAAGAACCCACCACCAGTTCATGAAGTGGGTCCCGCTAAATCTGGGATACAAGGGGCCAAAAGTTCTGCAAGTAGAGACGATGGGCATGAGCATAGCATGTCTATTGCTCCAAATCAAAATCACAGTGTGCCCATTTGGTCAAATGGGGTTTTGCCAGTGTCCCCGCGGAAGGGAAGGTCTGGCATTCGTGATCGGAAGCTCAGGGATAGACCGAGTCCGCTTGGACCAAATGGGAAAGTTGAGTGTGTCTCGTATCCTTCATCAGGTACTGAAGATACTGGTAGCAGGGTTATAATAGAAAATGGTGATTCGGCCCTCTGTGATTACCAGAGACCACTGCAGCATCTGCAAGCAGTTGCTGAGCAACCAGAGATTGAAAGAGAGGGTTCAGTTCAGCGGCCAATGGAAAAGCCAAGGATACGTAGCAAAAATCAAAATGAAGTAGCTGTTGTTGAAGATGGGGATGAGGTAGAGCCGGCAAAACACTTGAATTTCTTAAAAAATCCCCTCCTTGCACCTCTTGGGATTCCATTTTGCTCTGCTAGTGCAGGTGGGGCCCGCAAAGCTTTGCCTATAGTGAGCAGTGGTGATAATATTAGTTTTTACGACAAAGGTGGATTATCTGACACAGAAACACTGAGGAAGCGAATGGAGCAGATTGCAGAAGCTCAGGGGATTGGGGGGGTTTCTTTGGAAAGTGCAAATGTGATGAATAGTATGTTGGATGTGTACTTGAAACAGTTGATCAGATCTTGTGTTCAGTTGGTGGGAGCAAGATGTACCACTGAGCCTAGAAAACATCCTGTTCAGAAGCCACAAATTCAAACCAAGGTTATTAACGGCATGTGGCCAAGTAATCACTTCCATATGCAGAGTAGCAGTGGGCCCATGGAGGTTATGCAAGACCAGAGATCACGGCACTCAATATCATTGCTCGATTTCAAAGTTGCCATGGAGCTAAATCCTCAGCAGCTTGGAGAAGATTGGCCATTGTTGCTTGAGAAAATAAGTATGCGTTCATTTGAGGAATGAAACATTACTATGAAGTTTTGTTATTTATAATGTTCTGCCAGGCTAGTCTATGCTGGTTCGAAGGGCTTGACAATTTTTTATCAAAATTGTTTGATGCATTCAATTCCTTTTATGGACAAGGACGAACCAGATGACTCCCATCTATGTAATGCTTTGGCTCTTGCAAGTTGCCGTTGAGGCTTCAAGCATCAACATGTCTCTATTCTTCAGCTACAGGGCCTTGACAGATTAGAAATTTATTTAATAGCGACCAAGAAGGGGTTGATATCAGTTAGAATTCTCATGGTTGGTTGCTCTGTTGTACGCTTGTATTGCTGTTGGCAATCATCTGCAATCGCTTCAGATATCAAGCTTTTCATGTAATTTACAGGCAATGAGGAGGTAATCTAAGTTTTGCAGAGTTACTGTTGTGTAGCTTCATAGAAGGTAAATCACCTTATGTAAGAGCTGCACTATTGCTCTGTATGTACTTTTAGAATCTGAGAATTGTTTTGAGTTTCAATATTAATAACACATTGACATCTGTTGAATTCTTTGTTGTTTGATTTTGTCCAACCTTGTGACACCTGAGAAATCAATCTACTGAAGTATTAGCCTCAACTCTTATATTTCCACACCTGCTTCTGTCTATATTCATTATGCAAAAATTGTTGTGGTATATATATATATATACCCTTCAGATACAAATACATGCTATTTGTGAATATGCGCACTCTACTATTCTTTGTTATTTAGATGCTATGGTTCTGCATTGTGTTTAAGATCGATTACTGTAAGCAATAAAATTTTCCTTTTGTCCTATATTAAACCTCTAAAATAGCCTATCTTGAATTAGCTAGCTGTCACAAATTTCATAGAGTTTCTGGCAGTGATGTTGTTTGTTATATGAGAAGTTTGATGTTTATTGAGTGTTGACAAGTAGGGAGAAGTAAGGATGCTTTCAAACTTTGTAATGTAAAATGAGGGAATTAATTTACATCGGCCAAGGAAAAGTTCATTTGAGTTAGATATTTATGAATTGAGCTTTACTATCTTTCAGATGGGAAATGTTGATTAATGCACTTCTCATAATTCTTATTCACAGATTTCTTATAAATGGTTTGATACTGGCCCAGTTTGTACATTTATGAAATGCATGCGAATTTGTACAAATATAGAATTGAGCTACTCCTATGTGTCTTTTTTAGTCTTGTGATGTTATTCTGGATGTAACATCAACCTATGTCTGCAATTTGAATATTTTTACTATATATGTGAGCTTATGTCATGCTAACCCTTGCTCTATTCATACCTTTTACAAGCAATTCCTTTTCTTAACACTCTCGTTTAATGTTAGAAGAACGAAAACCCCATTCTCTCTAGTCTTCTATTTTATTAATGTCATTATTTTGTGAAAGAAATTTCTCCCTGATCATTCTGTAAAATCTTTTAGATGACTTTGTTAATTCCTTATGAAAATATGTTGTACCACTGTCATTGAGCAATTAATGCAAAAGTGCATTAAATCAGTTGTTCTCATTAATTTAGGAAATTTTGTGAAAACTACTGGGCTTTAATTCACCCATTTATAGACTTGTAGAATTCTGTATCATGAATATGCAACCTTGTAGTAATGTTTAGCCTTTCTCTTTACTTTCTATTGCTTGTTTTGACTACTAACATTTTTATCCTATACTCCTACTGGAATACATAATCTAATATCTATTGAGGGGCATATTCTGCTTTCCTAAGACCAGATGCGTGAGAAGTTTGTTATGCTTCTTTGAGGTTGAAGGTGGAAGACCAGCCTGGTGAAAGTCCTATGGTGAGGTGTTCGGATTTTTTTTATAATTATTTCATTAACCAGTCCTGTGTATTTTTTGTATTGCACTGGCTTGGTTGTTGTATCCTTTTCTGGAAGAAAGTCTGTATTTGTACATTTTCAGTCAGTTGTGTTTTATTCATGATAAAGTTTTGATGGCATTCTAACGGAAATGTATTACATTAGTTACTATGGGCTTTCTGAAATAGGTTAGTAGTGCATTGTCTCATTTCTAAATATACATTATGCAAAAATCAAAATTGTGAAAATCCATTAATAGGACTGAGCTTACTTTTCCAATTTTGAGAACCAGTTTAGTGGAAACATGAATTTTGTTGTGCATCAGATAACAATTATAAAATAAGCTTACTTCATTATAGGATGCCTGGATGAATGAATGAAACCTATGTACGATGCTTAATGCATTTTTTGTGCAGTAAAACATCATTGTAATATATTAGTTAAACAGGTATTCGGCGTATATTGTGATCCATTTTTCTGTTATTGTGCACTTATATATGGAACAGGAAAGGTAGTGCAAGAGAAGGTGCAAAAATGCTGAGCAACTGAAAGAAATCGAATTTTCTAACACAGTTGTGAGTAGTTATCTTTCTATGAAAAATTGCCCGGTATCTGATTATTTTTCAATGCAATTTTGATCACTTATTATTATTATTTTCATTTCTGTGAAATAAGTTATCATTGTACATTACAAATATGTTACCTTCTCCTAGGAAATTCTGTTAAGTTTCAGCTCAAATCCCATACATGATTCTTGTCCGTAACTTGAGGTTTATTAAGCTTTATGCTTCAGAAGGTTTTTGATTTATTTATGATGCATCCAAATCCCAGAATAAAATTCATGTGGGAATGCTGTCCGGATTTTGTTTATGTGATACAGTAGGGCATTTTGTGTGTGGGTGTGTGCGCGCGCGTGTTTCAGGGTTTGGCTATGCCCTCAGACAGGCATCAGTCTCAAATCATTTCAACAACCACGGAAGGCAGCAGCTACAAGTTAATTATGCTATGGATTTGGCATGCCAGTGCAGTGTGCTGAATGCATTTCTGAAGTGACCTACTATAGAATGATGTGGAGATATGTTTCCAATATTTTGCAGAAGATCAAGAAAGAACTTAAAAAGTAAAGTTGCCTTGTATCAAAATAAATGCGTTGAAGATGACAGTGTAGATCAACCGCCTGAATCAAACCTTTCTGTGGACAGTTCACATCGGGGAATAATCTGGTATGATACTTCGGGTGCAAGAGAAAAATGAGTCAGTTGTAGATGTGATGCTAGAAGAGTTGATCTTTTGTGTTAGGGTGACAAGCAAAAGCACCGGACAATATTATATGGGGGTAAGGAATTTCACGGAGAAGAATACAGCTTTGTGTCCTCTAAAGGGCCTTCACTGTAAGTCCACATGTGTTTCTTTGCTGATTAAACTGTGTATTTGAAGGCATTAACTAGGATCTCTATACGTTTTTTTTTTTTTTTTCTGTATCCAGGTTTGTAGATGAGACAAAAAGCACCCCCTCTTACAAGCAAGCAGTACATATGGCATGCATGCTGGTGATACTTGGCATAGTAGTAAGCTATCTATATCTGAAGTAAGTTTTGTGGTCATAATATATTTGCTTTATTTCATGGTAAAACCAGAATTATGTCTGGCAAAGCAAGGATTGAACTGACATTTATCACTTGATAGGAAGTGCATTCTCACATATAAAATAAAACACCTGAACTCTGGTCAGATTTAGTGTGTTTTAGTTTCTAGGCTTGGCAACTGTTAAACATTGTTGATGTATCATGTTCTGTGATGGCAATTATGAAGAACTAGCCGTCAGTATTTCAGGATTAAGCTTTGTCCCTGGTAAAATAACATAATGTTAGAACACAAAGGTTTCTTTTACTATTTTTTAGTACCCACCATTGTTTTGAATTTTATCTTGTATCAATCTATTAAGTGTGGTACTTTCTATCAAATGCTCAAGGTTTATAGTCTTGTTGTATTGTTTTGTATGTGATTTGGTTCACTCACACTGAAAATGCATAGGGTTCTTACTCTGTCAAGCAGTATTTTGAAGTTAGGAATCAATGTGGGGAAAAGCCACTGGGAAAGATTATGAAATTTTGAATTCACTCTAATTGGGTTAAAAACATTAAATGCGTTGATAAAATTACTGAATTTAGTCACACTGAAGGTTATGTTATATCCCTCCGCCCCAAAATAAGTGTCTTTTCTTTTTAAGAAGTTAGTTATGCAGAACTACCAATAAGTTAGCTAGCATTCTGTAAGGTTGTTACAACACTTGTCCACGGGGATAGAAAAGCAGATATACAACATTAATTATGGAAAGCAGAATCTTATTTTGAGATGGATGGGGTAGTATATCAAACTATTCTATCAGACAATGTGGTGTCGGTAAATTTGGGGAGAAAAAATTGGGAGTACTTTATCACCTCAATCTTGGATCTAATTACTTGCCTTAAAACTCAAATGATTATTGTGTATTAGTAAGAATAGGATCCATTTCAGCTAGCATTATGCAGCTATTTTTTTTTTTTTTCTAATACTTACAACTCACATCAAAGATCTCTCTCTCAGTATATTCCCATGGCAATTTTATGAGAGTAGAAAATATACCAACGCTCCTTAAGTGTCAAGTATTGTTGAGCATTTTCATTGAACACTGTTAATATGTAATATCTTTTCCTTTGATGAGAAGGTTTAGTTTATACCCTGATGCTTGTTCCCAAATTATCTTTATTGCATCTTTTGGTTCAGTTTTGTGGAAGAAAGGTTGGCCTGATCTTGATATCATTTTGTAGTATTATTTTTATTTTGATGAATTGAGCTACACAACAGGAGTAGCTCTCCACATTTAACCCGAATCCCACTCCATACAGACGGTAAGGAGGCTAAAACTCGAGACCTCAAAGAAAATCTAAAGCGCTTGAAGCCTTAAACCGCTTGACCAAGCATGTCTTGGTATATCATTTTGTAGTAATATAAGTGTTTTTGGTAGTATTTCCTGTAAATATGGAAATTACCTTTGTCTGTTTTCAGAGACAACTATTCACTCTCTTGGGAAGTCCAAGCCTTTGTAAGATGATGAACTTTCAAAGGTAGGTCCTCTTGTTTGTTCAACATAGATTTCCAACCAAATGCTTCTTAGTCAGAAGAAATAGCCTAGGTGTTGCCAGTGAATTGTTTTCAATCACCTTTGCTCCTACAAATCCATACAATGCGAATGGTTTAATTTTTTTATTATTATCAACAAGTGTACAAACACCAAGGCTTAAAAGTTGAAACTGAAACCTCGAAAGACCAAGTAAAATCAACCCTTGCCCTACTGAGACATTCTTGGGATTTTATATTGACTTCTTTGCAACCCTTTTGACTTAAACTCAATAGAAATGGTTTGACCATTTCAATTTGCAAGAATGAAAGAGATGGCAAATGCTATGCTGGTACGCAAGCAAATTATTACAGTTTAAAAGTAAATAAGACAAGTCCAGCAACAATTTGAGTTTATTGCCTTGATATGTAGGAAAAAATAAGAATGTAGTACTTCATTTGTACAAACAAATAAAAATAGGCTTCTACTTAATATGATAGGGTCCAGCACCAGCTGCAGCCTTGCAAATAGGACACCAATTTTTTAGCCTTAGCCACTGATGTATGCACCCCACATGATACTTATGTTCACATTTTAATCTCCCTATATCATCTCCCACACCATACTCTTCCTGCAATTTGAGAGAGAGATCTATTAATATAGTTCCTTATTCTCTAGTTACATGTAGATGATGATTCTGGTGAATGCAAAATGGTGGTTTCAGCAAATACAAGCCAAGTTAATACACAAGCTCATTCAACAACCATCAACGGGACAACTGGCTTAAGGCACTTGCTTCACTTGAGGTCTTCAAGTTCGAGCCTCGCTTGTTACGCTTGCTGATAAATAAATAAAAAAGTACACAAGTCCATGCCCTTGTGTCAAAATATACAAACCTGGCAGATACTGCATTTGATATCATCCTTGTCAGCAACACTTGCACAACCCGTAATGTCATTCTCAGGTATAGACAGATAGATGCTTGTCTCAAGGCATTTTGATAATGCCTCTTCTGTTAGTGCTGTACTCACTGAACCCATTCTTTCTTCTAGAGCTAATAATTCCTGTGTCGTGGTTCCAGTAATAACAACTTAGTCTTCTGCAACATCTAATATAGAACAGTGACATCAAAATATACTGTTTTATAACAAGAAAAGAAAGAAAGAAACCTCATATGACATGTTATCAATATCCAGTCTCATCTCTCTGTGCTGATCATACAAGTTCAGACCACCAATGAACAAATTTGTCTCCAAAACAAGCAGTTGCTGCAAGTTCGAAGAATAATGTCAACACATTAATAGACAAAAAAAAGAGTTTTGGAACCCAAAAATCAACTACCTCATATGTCAGCTCCTCATCTTGTTCAATCCTTTCAAGTGCCAGCAATACCTGCACAACACAATAAAAAAAATAATAATAGCCAAATCAGTAAAATGGGTTAAATATTGCCTCCAAAATTCTGTGAACCAACACATACCTCAGCAATCCCATCTATATTGCAGTGTCTAAAGCTATCCCGATTCATTAAAGATCGCCCCATACCAGCTCCTGTGGGACTGGTTGGCAAAATGCAGCGTAATCTTCCACTACTACTTCCTGGTCGACTATAGGAATTATGGCAACTGAAGGGGGTTTCCTCAGAGAACCGATGTGATGGACTAAGAGCATGCAAGTCAATGGACAATTCTGGTTGAGGAATATACGATGAAACAACAAGGGATTCATTTTGTGTACTGTTTCCATTTTCCTGGTTAGAGAGCCTTGCCCTGGTGTGACCACTAACTGATCTCCGGGTCCTAACTGACCCTACAACATTATACCCAGTGGGCAGGCAATTTCTAGCCCGTCTTGAATCCGAAATGGAGACACCATTACATGAATTAGAACTGCGTCCCTCTGATGTCGGCCCACTCAACTTTTTCCCTTTAGCTGGGGAACTACTTTCACCTTCACAATTTCTCTTTTTTGGCCAGTCCTTCCTTCTGCCGAGGTTTGAATCAGATATTGAACAACCAGAAGGAATGACATCGGAAATTGAGTTGCATCTTAGATTTCTCAGACCATACCTGCTGGCATTAGTTTGTGTTGCCTGGCCAATGCTTCTAGATACCAAAGACACAGAACCAGTTAGAGTCTCTTGGTTACCAAATCCAAATTTTTTATTCATACTCTTTCTAGACCTTGAATTTGATTGTACACTAGAGCTACCCACTTCAATCATTGTATCTTTACCAGATTCCACATTTATAGATTCATGGAAAGAGCCTTGAACTATTCTCAATGGGGGATTGAGCTCTGAAACATCTGGCTCATCCTGAACGCTACCACTTTCAGATGAATCTGTTTCTAGCTGAGACTGAGAAGATATCTTTTTCCGAGATTCCGTGAAGGAATTTCTCAGATTACTGACAGAAGAGCAAGTTTTTGAGGAACTCCCTACTATTTCCTTGCCACTTGATGCAGAACGGAATGAAGGCCTCGACGATTTGGCTTTTTCCGAACAGCTCATTTGGGTGCTCTTCATGGAATTCAGCCTACCACTGCATCCAACTCGGTTGCAAAATTGAGCATTTCGATCTCTAATGTTCGCAGCATCTCTCAAAACAAGGCCAGACCCCTTTCTAGAAACAACAAGCCCGTCAATAGCTCTTTTACCTGAATATTCATCCATGTGTAGTAATATCCCTAGATCTGCATACACAAATACATCTGAATATAAGTATAAATTGATTAACCCAACAAACTAAAATTCTTCTGCAACAGCTCAGCATAAAAAGAATATGAAACGCCACCGAACAAAACATAATAGTCAGTATTCCCAACACGCATTATACAAACTCGTATACTTGAGGTGAATTTAGATGATAAAAAAACGAGTTCACTACAGCATACGAAATTAGTCCCATCTGAAGAAGGGATAGAAAACAGTATGGCACCTAAGCAGACTGGTGAAAAAATTAAGACACCTTCTTTTATCACCAAATGCTTTTTTACTTTTATTTATTTTTTACAGTTGAGCTACACAACAGGA
>JAYMTE010003028.1:0-10322 GCA_036897545.1 Pelargonium fulgidum
TACGCAAATTTTAAGAGTATAATTACATGTAAGGAAGAGCTGAAAGGGTTAGGTGCTGGCTTTCCCTTGCTGTACAAATATTTCAGTGGTAAATGCTTTTGCTTGCTAGCTCTTGTATGAATAATGGGTTTTCCCGTATTTCTGTCAAATCAATATGTCCCCCGCTACTACAAGCCAAAACCCTCTCCGCAAAACCATTCCATGTAATGCTCCCTTGGACACGATAATCCTTTTTTTTCCTTAATCAAAACAATACAAACTTCACGCAGGTATTCGGGGTTATTCTTTCTTTCGCTGCCCTGGATGTGTCGTCGGTTGCTTGGTCAAAAAAGACCCATAGAGCCACATGTGCCAAATCAACAAATTTTATTTGCACCACACAGAATCATCTACTATGGGTTATCCAGACAACGGCATGCCTTGAACTGCATGTATGTTTCGGCACACGACAGAACAAACCAAGTTGCTGAATGCAAAGACTATAACCCGTCGCAATCAAAATCCTCCTTCACTGTCATTTAACCATTTTAGTGGAGTTTTTGGTTCTGGGAGCTCTGACCTTGCTGAGGTTGAGGCTGTTGTTGCGGAGCCTGTAAGTTTATTGGCTGCGTGTTGTAGTGAGCAAAGTGCTGAGAGTAGAGAGAATTCATCAAGCCCTGCATGAGTTTAACAACTTATAAACTGGCCAGAAAGGCAAGATGTAACCAACATAGAGTACACATCTAAATTGTTTGCACTTCTGGAAAAACTCTCGGTAGACTAATGTTTCTAATACACACAGTAATCAACATAGCTCAACAAAACAGTATCAACCAACGTTGGTGTGAGAAGAAACCTGAGATTGAAGTTGGTTGGGATTGGCAACACCAAAATGACTCTGTGATGCATCATCCTGTGACGGGTCATTAAAGCCAGCCTGAGTAAATAGGCCTTGCGATCCATGAGTCATGTAGTCCTGTAACCAGAAAAGAGTTCAGAGAGGTAACATAGAAATCAATTATGCACCAAAAATTGTAAAAATTTGACCAAACCTGAGACATAAAATCATTTCCGGAACCAAAGCGAGAATACCCAGCTTGAGAGTTCTGGTTGAGAAAGTTGCCAGCATATCCACCTTGTGCTCCTTGTGTCGCATAGTCAACAGTGTATCCACTTTGGGAAGCCTGATATAAAACCAGTCGGATGAAAATTTTAAAAGAAGGAACAATAATAATTCAAGAATAGAGAGCACAGAACAAAACATTAATGTCATACAAAATAAGTCATTAAATTCTTTATGTTACCACCAAGTAACATGTTGAGATTAATATTTCACTAAGATTGGGGTCACAGAAAGTAAATTTGTAGCAACAATGTAAATGACAAACAGCTTCAATGGAAGATGAGAGAAAATCACCCAAAGGTAGTCTGGACATGCATTGCGTAGGGAGAGGAACAATCCAGTTAGGAAAAACAACAAAGGGAAGTGGAAGCCAAACTTAACAATGATAGTAGCAAGAAAAGACAGATGAGGAGAACACGCGAGTAGAAGATCTAAATGAATTTTGTTAAAGAATTCATGTAGCCGACTTCACTGCTGCCTGGGAAATGGGCGGTTGTTATTATCATCCCAAGGAAAGATAGCATTAGATGTAATACGACTAAGTTGGTGACGAAAATACTTAAAGAAGATCTCAAGGAGTTTTGCTAGAATTCATGAAGCCTAGCCTTGGTAGTTTAAAAAATGAGTGGGGGTGTTTTATTTATTTATTTATTATCATTCCACTTAGATATTCCCTAAGCTAATGCATCTGATTTAATTAAGTAATATTTCCTTCCATGTACAAACTACATACATATTATCTTTCAGCTTCAAAAATGGAAGTCCAAGATAATTGTACATGGTAAACAAGTCAGAAAAAAACACACACAAAATGTACAAGGTATGGGATAACCAAAATGCAACAAAAAAATTACAAGTCCATTACCTGTGTTGAGAAATCAGCAATATTATATGGAACATGAGATCCCTGGCTTTTGAAGTCATCACCCAAAAAGTCCTAATTCACAGCAATAAAGAGATGCAAAAATGAGATGAAAAGACAAAGACACAGTTTAAGAACAATTAACCTACCAGAAACATACCTGTGACATGCCCGTCATAGAAAATCCATCACGAAAAGTTTGGCTTGGACCTTGAACTGGCATCTACAAGATATAAGAAGAACAATCAGAATACAACTGTAATTAGATGGAAAATTTGTAAGATAATTTTGACAAATTAAAAGATGCTTACATTATTAACAAATCCTGGCTGAGATAATGGTCCACCAACAGATGGTTGGCTACTTGGATTATCTAGTACTGGGAAGTTGAAATTAGACCCAAGGTTTCCAATTGCTTGCTGGGTGCCTTGCTGGTGTGGTAGATGGCTGCCAATGGGAGCACCGGCATTGCCACGCCCAGCTCCAAAACCACGACTACCAGGAGGAGGGACTTGAGGCACTGCACCAACAGGTCCATGTACTGCTCCACGGGTTGGAATAGCATATGGTTGAGATGGGGGTGCACCGTGAAATGGCGGAATTGGAACACGAGTCATTGGATAACCTGCAGGATGCACTCCAGGCTTAAGGGTACCATTGGGTGGTCCAGGTGAAAAATATGAACCTGTAATCAGTATTAACAAAAATAATTGCATTAACAAAAAAATGGATTTTGAAAACTAACAAACGTAAAAAAGAGCCAAAATTAGTATGTAGTAAAATTTCGCAAAAAGGCCAAAGCACTGATGGAACATGTCAAGTAAAGAGCTCATTGAACGTCCAGAACTAATCTAAGGAAAGAAAAAAAAGTAAAACGGCCAGCATGTATAACATACCCCTTGCACGACTACTTCTTCTGTCAGCATTTGGGCTAGATGAGGAAACAGATCCAAAATTTTCATTAGGCACAATGCCAGGTCCACCACCAAAGAAAAGTCTACGATCATTGTAGATCTACATAAAAATAAAAGTAACCATAAATGGGTTCAGAACTATTCTCATAATCTCACAAGACTGAGAACATAATCCAAAACAAAAGAAGCAAATGTTATAGCTTTTATATCAACTGGAACTTCACACTCGTACCTTTTTGGGTTTTTGAAATTGGACCATACTCTGCTTCAAGTTATTCAGAGGTCCTTCAACCAAGCACTCATTTTCCTAATGAAACAATTTTGACAAAAGAATAGCAAACAAGTTAGAAACAAATAACAAAAATTGGTCATACAGGCTTGCAGATGAATGAAACCTTATATGTTAACATTTATGAGCTGCATAAAGATAAGCTGGCAGTTACGTAGCTGATAGAAGAAACACTCTGGATGAGCTCATAAACTAACATTAAAACACCAAATAGTTGAATGAACAAACAAGTACTACCTTGTAATGTGTCAACAAGCCATTCCACAGTGGTTGTTTGCTTAGAACTTTTGGGTTTCCAAGGATGACGATACCGTATCGAGCACGAGTTAAAGCAACATTGAGCCTGCGAGGATCATTAAGAAACCCAATACCCTAAAAAGAAGAGAGCAAGCCATCAAGATCTTGTAAAGTGATATTCAGAAGATCAACAGAAAAACAAGTCAACAGCACATAGCACAAAATTACTACATATTGAATAACTGAGGTGACCTGGAAAAGGCCCATGTTACACCACACAAACAGGACTCAACTAGAAATGTTCCATGACATACAAAAACAGAAGTGAAGATGTTAAATCTTCAACAGGTATCCATCTCTAATAGGCAGTTTCTTTTTCGAAGTGTCACGGTTTTAACAATGCAATAAATAAAAAAATCACATCGAGGCCAAATGGGCAAGTTAAAGCACGATTAAGTCAGGCGAATTCGAAATCATGAGCCGACATTGGTGATACAGAAAGATTGAAGGCAACGACGTTAAAAGTTGGGGGAGTTGGTAATGGCCTAAGCAGGTCACCGAAATAAAGGTTTCTTTAGCCACATTAGAATCAACATGCACAAGCCATGCACTCAGAGAGTATGTTTAAAAAATAATCAAAAAGATTTCTTTGCCACATCAGATGGGCTTACAAAGAAAGAAATTTATAAAAGCCACCATAAAGAAGATTATACCAAGCCAAGAAATAAAAAGACAGGTAAAATGCAAGCGAGGATCATGCCAACCTGATGTTCATTGCTCCTCACACAAGACAGAATGATGTAATCTTTTTCCCTTCCTTGAAATGAATCCACACTAGCTACCTGAAATAAACACATTGTATATGATTGCAATCAAGCAGACTTCAGAATCTGCGATTGTATAAAATATATACATTACCTCAATTTCCTTGTACAGTTGCTGTCTAAGAGCACCATTTCTTGACATGTAATTCACAATATAAGCTCTCTGTCCCTCATATGGTGTTATCACCCCAATCTGTAGGCATATTATTTAACATAATCAATCAATGATCCCCTAAAAGGAACACTGCACATAAATTAAAAATACGAGACTGATTTACCTGACTGGGCACAACACCACTCCTCAAGAAAGTAGTAACAATTTTCTCAACATTCGCGGCTTCTGTCCTATTGAGATAGGATGTTCCACTGGCACTTATCTCCTCTTGCCCCATCTAAAAAACAAGGATGTAAATTAAAAACATGACACCACAAAGAATGGGAAAATTTAACTGATTGCAAAAAGGGCTTGACAAGAGGAAACAAAACCAACCTGAGTTCAGAGAAATTTTTGTATTACCAAAAATAATACAACATTATTAAAATAATAGTAGTACGTATAGATGTTTCATGGGCAGGAGAACCATGAGCAAAAACCATCAACTCAAATCTTTAAAACTAAACAATAAAAATAAAAACATTAGAAGAGATAGCCACATCTAGCAAGTTTACAGTAACAGACTTCCATAACAGTTACAACAAGAGACGGCCACGAATTAGCATGGCTAAATCAACAAACGGAATCCAGCATGCACAAACTGGAAGAATCGAAAAATTCTGATACAATTTTCTAAATCCAATATTAAATATCTTGCAATGAAAAAGGACTGTCAGAGGTGACAGAATTAACTCAATAATTTGTGTACCACCTTTTACCAGGCATGGCTTAATGCTCTGCCAAATCAACCTTTTTAATTAAAGTTGAATGCAAAAGTTAAAACTCGAACAGAATAAAATATTTTAGCAGTTATAGTACCTGGACATAAAAGAACATGGGACGATTGGGAACAGGCCAAGGAAAATCAATGCCGGGTGATTGCCTTTCATTAACAGTCACACCATTTTGCAATGTGCCTTCATAGAAGCTGTTAGATGGAAATTCAGAGAGAGATGGATGCATGCGGTATTGGACCTAAAAGTTTAGAGCACGAAGTGTAAGGGGAGTTCATATTGAAAAAGTATCAAGATAATAAGAAAAATCTTCAAAACATCAACAAGTTACACACAAGAGAATGTAAATTGGACCAAAGTACAAAAAACAAACACCTAAATAACAGAACAGAAACCACAAACCAACCAAATAGACTTGCATACACGAAGGACCATTACCTGCAACCTTATTGGTTTGACACCAAGAAGAACAAGGCGTTCAAACAAAGATTGGGCTAACCCAGCACGAGCTGCTTTCTTGCACATAATGACTGGACCAAGCTGGCAATGGTCACCAACAAGAACAACCTAAAATAGAAATCTGAAATTAGATGACCAAATAGTAAAATGTCCAACTATTCCATATAAATTTTTACAAATACCTGTTTTGCCCCGAGAACCAAAGGAATGAGGCATTCAGGTTCAGTTGACTGAGTAGACTCATCAATTAAAACCTATAGACAGGATTAAAGAAATTGTGTAAGTGCTTGAGCGTTAAATGGAGCCGCATGCATGTATAGAATGCTATTCAACCTGGCGAAACCGAAAATTTGCCAATCGAGGATCCCCAGCACCAACACATGTGCAACAAATGACATCAGCACTCTGAGAAATCTCCCTTTCAGTTGCCCGCTTCAATGCTTTGTACTTTTTCTCATCACTGCTGGATAATTCTCCTGTATGTTTAACGTTAAAAAATAATCAAATACATAAACAGAAGCCCAAGTAATAAGCCTGTATCAATAGCACTACATTGGTTGACTGTAGATCATAACAACCATCCACACAGTAAAATAAAATAAAAAAATAAAATAAAATAAAAAAACAACGGAGACAGAAGTAGTGCAACAGATGACGCACCAACCAGATTCACTATCACTAAGCACATGACTGGTAACCAATCTCATGATTCAGCTCAGCATGCTTAGAAGCATGTGACATATTTAAAACTATTGTAGTGGAAAGAATAAGCCTAACAATTAGGACTGGCATTTAGCCCTAGGTAACTCATAAACAAGTCTTAAGTCTTAACAATATTAATGCACTGAAAACAAGGAAGCTACGACAGCTTTAGCTTTACAACAAGATAATCATTTAACATTAAGATTACAACACTTCAAAGCATCCTATTTCATACAGAACCAGAAAGGTGGGAGGGGAAAAAAAACGGACCTTGTTCATCTTTCAATTGTTGCAGCTTGTGAAGTTCACTCTTTTCAGATGTGTCCAGATGCCGAACCTGCAACAATTCATTGCAAAGATACATCAAGACCAAACAGTAAATGTAATTGTGCTTTCCATTAAAATATATTGAAGTGATTACAACACAACAAACCTGATAGTGAAGGGTCAAGTGCTCAACAGGAGAACTTACAGCTTCCCTTGATTTTGCACAGAGCCTAACAACCTAGGGTATAAAAATGCAATTACAAAAGAAAACAATGTTAGCATGAAAGAAATACAAACATGAAAAACTACCATGCCGTTATCATTTAACATGTGATAATGCAAAATTTAACTAAATATCCCATTATCATTTTAATGAGAAGATGCAATTCAGTGTTTTGAAAAGAGCGCATTTCGGGCTGCGCTTCATGAAAAGCCCAGCCCCTTCAATGAAGCCCCTTGAAGCCCGCGCTTTATGGGCTTTTTTTTAAGAAGCCCGAAGCCTGCACTTTTAGGGCTTTTTGTTTAACACTCGTCTTACATATTATGAACCTTATTTTGGTAAATAAAAACTCAAAAACCCTATTTAAAAACCCTTCAATTTCCAACCTGTAGGCCGCTATAAAACGTTTAAAAAGCACAAAAGAAGCAACTCTATGGAGAAAATATATCAAAATATCGACAACAGCACAGAGTACAGACTACAGAGATGGGGAAGATAACACTTACAATTTCGACAATGATTTCAGATCTCTTCATGATGATGATCATTTTGACTAAAATTTACATGTTTTTCTTCTTTCTATAAATTAGGGCTGTCTAACTCTAAGTGGAACTATTTTATGATTTACGTATTAACTTGAAAGTGTTTTTTTTTTTGTCAATAGAGTTAAAACATTTATAGATAATGATTTGTGTTGTTATTTTATAATAATTTTATCATCCTAAAATAAGTATTTAAATACATATGTTAAATTAATATTTTCTTAAAAAAAAAAATTAGCGTGCGCTTCGCGCTTAAGCCCCAGAGGACCTTTGCGCATCAAGTGCGCTTTGCGCTTTTAAAACACTGATGCAATTCATTTCTTACTTGATTTGTTAGTTAAACTAGACAACATATCATTAAATGGCTGGCTATTAGAATAAAGATAGGTTATGCATGAAATTTGTCACTAGCAATTCTAGCCAAAGACAGCAAGCATTAAGCAGGCAAGTAGCCGGGCTGGGCATGATTGGGTCAGGACCAAAAAAATGGACCCAGACGGACTGGGACTGGACCGAATCTCTTCGGCCCATTCGTTTCATGTTAATTATGTCCCAGTCCGGACAGATTTTAATGTTTTATTTTGAAAAATATGTTTTTAAAATTTATTCTATTAGTAATTGGAATTTTTTTATCACTTTTAGTACAATATACTTCATTATTATTGTTATATCCATTCACTTCAATCATACATATTTCTATTTTTTTTTTCTTTAAAAAGTTTTATCTTTTATAAAATGGAATGGACCGGTCCGGACCATTCACAATCGGTCCAGTCCATTCCATGAACGGATCCTGATCGGTCTGGTGTTCGGTCCATCTACTATGGAATACTTGGTCCCGTCCTGAACTGATGCCAAGCCCTAAAGAAATGAATCATTTGCAAAAGCTATCATCGTATGCAATGTGCAGCATATATGAAAATATAAAAACTAATGGTGATGAAGATGACTTTCCTAAAGGGGTGAAACCAATAAATACATGTCTGTCAGCAAATCATTTAACCTTACCTTTAACCCAGTGGCACTTATCTTTTCAGCAAGTTGATCAACAGCCACATTACTTGGGGCACAAACCAATACCTGATAAGAGAGGTTAGGTCAAAAGGGCCACAACTCAAAATTTTAATATGAAGATGTTGGTGAGCTTACCTGTCCCTGACCTTGCTTGGCCATGTGATACACAATTGCTGCAGAGGTAACTGTTTTCCCTGTGCCGGGTGGACCTTGAATTAAACTTATGGGCTTCTGAAGGACACTCTTAACAGCAAAAACCTATAGATGAATGTAAAGATCACTTAGAGCAATTTCCACTAGAATGCAGTATTTATGGAAAAAATAATGAACATGGAAATATAGCATTCATGGGATAGAAAATGAATATTGATATACAGCACCATCATCAGATATAGACCAAATTAATGATAAAGACGTGGACACATAATGAATTACTAAAAACATGTTCATCAACATGCAAACAGACATTTAACAACATTGATCACTCCATAAATCATACCTGAGAAGCATTGAGCTCAGGAAGACCTGGTGCACCAAAACGACGAGGCAAGGTATTACGAACCATTTGAATCTCAACCTCATGGCCCAGTAAGTGGTGATAAATATACCTGCAGAAAAAATATTCTTCATGAAGACATAGACCAAACAATGTGTGTGCAATAATTCATAATGTCATAGCAGATTTTGGTTTAAGAACACATATCCTACATTCACACTCATTGGCAGACAAGTTATACATAAGTATTTGACAAGCCTGAACCCTGACAGCCTAACACACTTTGATTGGGATAAACAATAGCTGCTTTGAAGTCAAGAAAGCATAAAATTCAACTTAATAAGACACATAATGTGACCTACCACCAAAACTTACCCACTGACACTAGTCTCATCTACGGCAAAGGTTTTCATGGCCCCCTGCATCCTATCAAAGCTTGTGCTCTTCCAAACAAAATCAACGCTAAAACCATGATTCACATCAACGGGAACTCCCTACACAAAACAGCAACAACAAGCGTCAATGGCTCATCAAAGACAAATGATAAAACAACCCATCATAATACCAAAACTACCTGACTGGCACGAAGCTCAAGAGCAACTTCTTCTTGAGCAGTCAACTTGATCTGAAACAACAGAAGTTGAACAAAATGTCATAGCTATGAAGGAAATTCATAAAGGAAAAATTGATTATCAGGTTCTTGGAATTATATCTTAAATTATGATCTTAAAAAAGTATACCACATGACCAACTGACTGCCAAGCAGGATGTGCAGCATCGCCTGAATAACGTAGCCGCAACTCATCACCAGGTACAAGCCGCAACTCATTGTCCTCCTAGAACAATAGTACGTAGAACTTTAGTGAAGTAAAAAATTAGTAGGTCATGCAACAAATGGAAAATGAACAGCATACCAAAAAAAAAGGATTAAAACGATGATAATATTATATTGCATCACTGGAATTAAGCAGCAGAGTGCAGACAGTAGCGCACCTTTGGAAACACAAAATATGCTACACGTTTTTTATTGAGACCTATATCCCACCGTATTGTGACATTATCCTTGCTTTGAGATTCTTTCATCATCTAAAAAAGATTCAGACAGTAAAATGAGATTATGCACAACAAGATAGAAAAACTTATATCAATCAACAAAGAGGCTTCTTCTATCACTGTTATGGCATTGACATAAGACAAACAGAAAATTCATAAATGAAAAAAAAGTGCAAAATAAAGGTGATTAAGAAACGTACTTTATCATAGTCAGCTTCAAGCTTGATAAGTGGTGCAAATACATTTTGGTACTGCAACAGAAATCATAAACACAATATGTAAGAATATAAGCAAAACATAACCAAAATATTGGTAGAAACTAGTCGAGCTGCTAGTGTAATAGTAACTGCTATGTCATTTGAGTCCAACACAATTTTCTTAGGCATTCTGAATCTTAGGTAGCGTTCGTTTAATTTCTTCTTTAACTTAATTAATCTAGTTAGAACTTACTTT
>JAYMTE010003029.1:0-10322 GCA_036897545.1 Pelargonium fulgidum
ACTAATTAAATTGAATTTCCGACCAAACTTTGAGTACCATTTTTGCGTTTATTCCAATATTTTATATAGTAAATTTGTAAGATTTATCTACAATTATAAGTGAGTATTAGTTTCAAAAAATTTATAAAATTTCTTGTGTTTTAACCAACAGCTCATCATCAGATCAGTTACTCAAGTGTGACCTAAACAACCTGACAGATTTGAACATCAGTTGATGTTCATTGAGACATTGATAATTGAAAAGCCCAGAGCTTGTAGACCTGGGCTCCTTGAACCCAACATATACGAACTTATTTACTGGGCTTCTAATATGTAATAAGGCCAGACAAGTTCATCATGGGCTGCAAAATAAGTCAAATTTATAGGTCTGTGTACACTCAAAATTGAAGTTTTCGAGTTGTGAGCTGTTCTTGAGAGAGAGAGAGAGAGACACAGAGAGAGAGAGAGAGAGAGTTATGCCTATGAAGTATGAAACACTAATGTTAATAAGCTGAAGATAATACAATGAAGCACTAATTCAGATAGAGCTATCAGGCTAACAAGTGCTTAACCTTATCTATCTATCAAACAACCATACACATTAATACACTTAAACTTATTCAGCTTCTACTTCATTAGTTTGCGAGTACTTGATGCTCAAATCACCCGAAACATCAGGCTGTCGCGACCAAAGATCGCCTGTAGCTCTGGCTTACCCCGACCTTGCTCTCCGGTACCTTTACCGACAAACCCTGTGAACCAAAACAAAAGTACTGGTTTCTCAGCTTCCTCATGGACCCTTGTTTTTCACCCAAATTTGGCACTCCATGATCAGCAAATAGCTGCTTCGAACACGAAGCTATCACTTCATCACTCTCCATGTAAATACCCTTTTGCTTATCCAATGAGCTCGAGGACGAGAAGGATGATTTGGACAGCGATTTCGAGTGAGAATGTCCATGAACAGCAAGATATGGCATGGCTTGCATAACACCTTGGACTAGTCCTGATGCAAATTTCTTCTTTGCTAACGGACTCGAGACGTTGCTCCTCACGGACAATGTTCTTTTATTGTTGGGAAGCGACGAGGGCTTGGAAAATCTCTGCCTCAGAGGCGTGGGAGTCTCCTCTGATCCGCTCCATTTCCTGCCCAAATCAACTGAACCATCATCTGTTACTTCCTTGACAACTCTCTCGGGTTTCTTGTCCTTAGCCCGGGGCCAATGGAGGGCACGTTTCAAGCGCTGGGCTGCAACATTGACACTGCCCGTTTTCTTGCTCATCGCGGAGCTATGATTCTCATTTCTTGACTCTACCTGAGCCCGGTCTGTGGAGGTGCCTATCCCGACATGTTCAGTACTAGAATCTGATGTGTTTTCAATGCCTGTATACAAAAATATCTCAGTATCAGATATCCTAAACCTCGTCCCGGGGCTATTCACATTTCCTTGCATCTTCAAATGCGAAACCATTGCTCTTCTTGTACTATAGTCATGACTACTGAAAACTCCTCCCACTGAAATCAACTGTCTAATTAGTATCTCAGATGACGCGGATCTTGGCCGCTGCTTGAGCAGATCAAGAGGCGTCATGCCATTTGTGTCGCGAACATTGACATTGATGGACCGAACAGTCATGAGAAGCTCCACCAAGTCTGAGTGAACATTCCCAATTATGGCCATGTGAAGAGCGGTCCTGCCCTCGTTGTTCCTGGCGTTGATGATGCTCTCAATGTCAAAAGCGTTGCCCGATACGAGCTGCTTCATCAGCTCGATCTGCCTATCCAATCGCCTGAAAGCGGAGCTTAAGAAACCCGACACTGCAGAGTGTAGAAAAGTTTGTCCAGCATTGTTCTTGAAGGAGATTAGGGAGGGAGATGCAAGAACCAAAGCTTCGACCACAGCGGATTGGCCCTTGTAAGCAGCAATGTGCAAGGCTGTGTTGCCTTGATTATCAGTCGAGTTGATCATGTCAAAAGACGCTATAAGATCCTTAACTACCTGCACAATTATAACATTAACATCAGATATGAACTTAACAAAGATCAAATCAGAAAACACATAAAATCATCATTCCATAGTCATCAGTAGGCTATATGCAGTGGTGAAGTAGGCAACTGCCCATGCCGTTTACCGTAATTCTATTACATATAATGTAAATTCGCGACTTTTTAAATAAACATTTCAGATCAATACAAGTTGAGAATGAGAGATTAGTACATACAAGTACCGAATACAAAGAACACAAAATTGAATCGAATTGAAAAAATTAAATGCTAAAACAAGCTCAGAATTGTTGGGGGCTAGTGCCCATGCCATTCTCTAAGATTCTATTAAATATGAGGTAAATTTGTTACTTTTCCATCAACATTTCAGTTCAAATCAAATCAAGTTGAGAATGAGTAATTAGTACAAGCAAATATTGAATTAAAAAAAAAACACAATATTGAATCGAATCAAAATGAACAAACACTAAAACAAGCTCAGAACGAGACAAGTACTGAATTCTCATGCCATTTCCCCCGTAATTCTATTCAGTTCAGACACAAGCTCAGAACGAGACAAGTACTGAATTCAAAGAACACAATATTAAATCGAATCGAAAACAAAAAATGTCAAAACAAGCTCAGAATTGTTTATGGCTCACCTGAAGCTGGCCTTTTCCAGCAGCTGCATGCAAGACAGTAGAGCCATGAGCATCTCTATAAGCCAAAACATCAGAGCAACCAGCAAGAAATTGCTTCAAGATCTGCAAGTTGCCTCCTCTAGCAGCAGCATGAACAGCTCTGTTCATCATCTCCCACTTGAAAACAGAGGGTACCACCTCTCCATCCCCAATGTGCTCCTCCAGCTCTCCCCCTTTGGCGGCGCTCAAGAACCGCGGCGAGATCGCGAAATCAAGAAGCAGCCGGAAAACCTCGTCGTTCTTGCTCCGGGCGGCGGCGTAGAGAATGTCGGTGGCGCCGTACTCTCCTTCGCCGAAAACAAGAAGTGGGTACCTCTCCAGCAGCTCCCGGACGAACCTCAAGTCGCCGGCGGGAGCAGCGGTGTAGACCACCCCAACCCCGCAGCCACCCGCCGTAGCCGCCGCGGATGAGAGAATTTTTTTTCTTTTTCTTGGACTCGCATTCCAGAAACAGGTGGCGCGCCACCTGAGAGCGGCACTTGGAGACGTCGTGGAACTGTTCCTCGTCGTCCCAGACGGTCTCGAGGCGGCGGATCCGCCGGAGAGAGGTGAGCTTGATGAGGTGGTTGTTGTCGATGCGGAGCAGCTCGCGGACCAGATCGTAGTGGCCGTTGGCGGCGGCGAAGTCGATCGGAGAAGCGTACCACCACTGGTCGCCGGTGCTCTCCCACCGGAGAGGAAAATACGTCGGAGGCATTGATTAATGAAAGTGAATTTAAACACCACACAATTGCTCTGTTTTTAGAAATCAAAAACAGAGGAATTGAGAGCTAATTGCAAGTTACAACAAATGCTCTGTTTTTAGAAAGCAAAAACAGAGGAATTGAGAGCTAATTGCAAGTTACAACAAGTGCTCTGTTTTTTGCTTGCTCTGTTTTGCTTTTATGAAGCAATTGACAAGAGTAGAAAAAGAGGGGAATTTGGAGGGATTCACCAAGATAAGTTGAAATTGGAAAAAAAAAAAAAAAAAGCACTTAAAAGGAAAAGGGCTTATTGAGTTCTCTTCTAGAATTGATACAAAGACACAAAAGAAAAGTTGAAAAGTAAAATTTAAAAGAGAGTGAGAGAGAGCTTAGAATAGAAACTTGTTGAATTGAGCAGTTGAAACTAGAGAGAGAAAATAAGAATGTGAAGAAGATTAGAGGAAGGAAACAAGAATGATTGCTCACACAATTGCAGAGCAGACCATAAAGATGAACCAAACATGTCCTA
Organism: Pelargonium fulgidum; assembly: GCA_036897545.1. Taxonomy (NCBI): domain Eukaryota; kingdom Viridiplantae; phylum Streptophyta; class Magnoliopsida; order Geraniales; family Geraniaceae; genus Pelargonium; species Pelargonium fulgidum. Next base: position 3,877 of record JAYMTE010003029.1, read on the forward strand.
AAAGGTCAAATAAAGTTGGGTTGAAGAATATTATAGTAGTAGTTAATTAATCAAATCAAGAAAGATAAATAAATAAAATATTTCTAGGTGGACAAATTGATAATCAAGTTTTAAAGTTTTATATTATGATGATATGGTCAGAATTCAGATTGCTCTTACATGATGATGCTGATCTTTGGGGGTGTATCACAAATAATCTTTCACTGGTAATCAAATTGAAAGCTGAGCTGGGCTCAATTTATCCAGTCAGTACAGTAGGGGTGAAAATTTATTACCAAAAGTGACGTTGGTTGGTGAAATACTAGTATCATAAAATAAAAATAAAAATAAAAAGATTGGTACTAATGATGTGTGGTTCAGTTGGCAACGTAAACTGTGTTTGTGTGAATTGTTTTCGGTTTTGATCTCCACCAAACACATTCACGAGTAGGGGGTGAAAAACCTTAATTTTGATTAAGTTCAAAATAGAATAAACATGAGGTTTACACCCAAAATAACGTATAATTTTGAAGTTAGAAGGTTTAAATATGTTAGCGGTGTCATATCGTGCTAAACCACTTATAAACAGATTCAATTCAAATTTATTTATCTAACTAAACTTTCAAAGCTTGACTTTTTTCTACAATTTAATTAATGACTTTGAAAACTCAGGTGGGTTATAGGGATACTTAACATCCACATGTTTCTCCTTTCAATAACTCAACAAATATTTAATCTACTTTGTAATGGTCACAAGAATTTGACATCAGAGCAGAAATATACATAATATTTTATCAGAAAGGGCATAAAATTAGACCAAAATTTGATCCTTTAGTTTTTATAGAAAGCCACATTCTTTGACAATAGTCCATGAGATCAAGTCTATATATGGTAGCTTGAGCAAGTCATTAAACCATCCAAACTCAAATAAATTATCCATCTTTGTTTTTTGTTTTAAGGAAAAGTTGAAGAGACCCAGTTTCAGAGATGATCTACAAATTAAGAATCTTGACAGCAAAAGTTGAACCTAAACATTAATTTTTACTATTCAAGAACCATAAAGTTTGGTAATGTTTATTGGTTGTGGTAGGTTATTGCATTTCAGAATCCACTTCTTGTTGAGAAATTGATTAATGGTGCTAATTAAAGACACAGAAACTGCTCCATTGTCAATTTCTTCCAAAGTTTATAAATGACATTAATATGGTAGATTTGAGCTCCATGGAAGGTGAAGACAAAAGAGTGATTAGTGAGTATTTAATTTTGTGGAAATGTAGTTAATTAAGTTCTTGGCCATGAAAATCTTCTGGGTCCAAAAGTTGGTCTACTCAACATTGAATTTCAGTAATAGCACATGCAACTTGTTGGTGTTCCAAGCTTATACACAAACATTCAATTAAAAGCTGTGACCACTAATCGCTCAATAATTGCAAAGATTAATCTAAACGCGGCAAGAATGAATACAAAAACAAGAATTAAAGAGGTAGGGGACGCCCTATCTCCCCTTTATCTTGGCGGGAAACAATTTGTTTAAGCTGTCAAACGTACCAAACTCTTTGGTGCGAGAGTAGGTGAATCCCGTTTAACAAAATGTAAGTCATAAGCGTGTCAGAATATTTATAGGAGTAACTCCCATGATATAATTATAAAATTAAAAGTATTGTGCTTGTGTCGTTCATTTGAGTCTTGTATTAGATTTCGTGAACTATAGATCGGTATGTGTAGATAGTAGGTCGGATCAAATGAAATGTTGTCACATAAGGCCAATTACATGTAGAATTGGATCATCATGAATAAGCTTAAATAATTATGTATCATGAGTAGGTTTCCTTGCAAGAATCAAATTAGAAGATTTGATGAGCTGTGTAGTGAAGTGTAGCTGAACTGAGTTTTTGATGGAGACTTTGAGCACTAGCTTGGAAAGGCCATGTGAGTGAGAAGCAACTTTAACTTTAAGGGTACAGCAATGAATTGAAAAGTGTGGATGGATATCAGAGGATGAAGAATTGCCTTTCTTTGCTTATAGCTTTACCCAATAAATAATGTGCCTCTCATCTCACCTTTCTTCTATCATTTTCCTGCTCCCCACTCCTCTTTTCAATTTGCTTTAATATGGGCCTTCTTCACATGGCCAATATATAATCTTTAAAGAAACCAAGACAATCACCAAATGCACAATTTACTGTATTAGGTTAGGTTAGGGTTGTGACCTATGCATTATTTAAAAAAGAGGATATGATGATCCAATCTCAAGTCAATGCAATAGGAAAAATAGGTTCAGGAAGAGATGGGACACCAAGTTGATGTTTACAGGAAGAGAAAGGTGAAGGAAAAAGCTTTTTCTACTTCTAATGGAATCTCCAAAAGCTGGGTTTTTGACCCTACCAGTTGTGATTAGGTTTGATGGTGAGGATTGGGGGGCAAGAGAAGGTGGCTTCCACCAACAAAGTTTAGTAAAAATGGCATTTACTTGGCCTAACTTAATAATTCAATGAACTTCACATTTGCCTACATACATGCCATCACATTTTCACATGACAATCTTGTAGGGATGCAGACTGAAACCAAACAGGTATTCCATTTATTTGAAGATAGATTGAGATGCAAATGAACAAAACGATAACGGTTACCAAATCTATAGAGCAAACGAATTTTCCTATTTCTGAAATAAAGTTCAGTTCCAGATGCAGATAACAATCCACATCCAGATGCAGAAAGGACAAAGGAAAAGGAAAACATTCCAAACCAACAAGATCGGGGTTCCAGATAAAGTATGTGTCCAGCGCCTAAATAAGAGAGAACGCATAGTTTTCTACAGAGATATGCAAGATCAATTATTCAATGCAAAACCTTTGCCACCTTCTACGGTTCTACGTACAGGAATAGCAAGAGAAAGAAAACTATCACAAACTAAATTGATATATTCAATCATATCTGCTTTCAGTTCAATTTGAAATTCATCATCTGGACAAGTGATGCCTCTTTCATTTTTATCCAATCTTTTTGTCTCAAATGGAGTGTCCTATGCCTGCCGATTTTACTACTTTTTGGCCTTGCTAGCATTGCGTGTCCTGATATCTTCTCGGCGTTCCAGTTTAATCAAACGCTTGAGTTCTTCGTATGACATCGTCTCCACATTTTTCCTTCTCAGTTCACTCAATGCTGGTTGTTTGTGAAACACAGTCCACAGCCATTCAGGGTACTCCGAATCTGGCAGGATCTTTGGATCAGCCCCATCCTTGAGAATATTGCAACCAAAAACTATTGTGGCCTTGACTTCTTTGCTGAGGGATGATACTCTTGGACCATCAGCTGCACCCCCTTTACCCTTCTTTCCTTTCCCTCCAGCAGAAAACGTTCTTCGCACCAATAACCCAACTGATCCATTACCAATGAAATTGCTACTCAATGATCTGATGTTGTTCATTGCCATAATTTAACACTGCAACAGATATGTAGCTGATTATACAGATGAATCAAGTTCAGGCACACAACAATCTTTTATATAGCATAACTTATATCCAAACATCTCCCCATTCACTCTCCTCATCTCTTTTACTGCAACTGCAACTAAAACTCATATATCATTTATCATATTGAATTTTCCGAAAATTGGAAGCTAAACAAATGCTTATAACATTTCTCATATGACACATTGAGAACACTTCTGCATACAACTTCATATAATCTTTGAACGGTTCTCCTAAACTTTATGAACACAAGATTTGGGCCAGACATCCAAATTTGTGAAGTACAAAATTATATACAGGTAGTTCCTGGCAGAAGAAAGAAACATTCAAGGTGAACGATATGATTGTAATGTACTAGATACTATCTTCAGGTCTCAACGGCCACTAGTCATGTTCCACAGAATAATATCTCACTCAGTTCAGTGTACAAACTAACATAATCACCATCCCGATTCCCAGGAGGAATCAACAAACAGCAATAACATGGCTTTTGCAATTATGTTGTAGACACTATCTTCAGTTCTCTAAGATAGCAATGTTCCATAGCATAAAATCTTATCCAATTCAGTGCACAAAATAACTTAAATACCATCCCAGCAAAGTCATGCATATACAGTTTATAGTCAATCAAGCATTGCAAAGAATATCTCTATAATTCATAGATCATCTATGATACTATCATAGTATCATAAGTTCTAGATTATAGTGGGGGCAGCTGTCCAACTCAATTTCGCTATAACTTAAGTATACCTTGTATGTGTTAAAAATGTTTCATATTCACACTATAAAATTCTTGAATTTGTGTCTATTATTCTAATAATTCTAATTCTTGCCCCCATAATTCAATAAATTTCTGTTCTTGTAGAGTTTGCACTCACAAAATAAAAACTGCCAATCCGTCCTTCCAAGAATGAACATTCAAAAGGCCAGTAAACAACACTCATCAACTACCTAATATATGGATCATAACAAAGCATGACATCCTATGAAGTACCTACAATGAGCAGCTAGTGCTCATACAATGCAAAGACTCCTAGTTCACTGAGATGAGAATAAGACACGACTACAGCATTTCGCCCTAAATTCACCATTTCTGCAAGATACTGAAATCAATCTGGACTGAGCTGAGTATCGTCCTTTACGTAACTGTTACCACCGAATCGGCTGCAACGGATGCGAATCGAATTCTAGCAAAGAAAAATGAGCTAGGAACTGGATAATTTAGAAAACGAACACGGAGGATGATCTACCGTGAGCGGCACTGAACTCTACAATCAAACCGCATAAAGCTCTTAAAACAGAGGCCTGGTATGAATATAGAACTCTGGCCCCGTCGGAAATGCAATTTTACAAGGCGGTACATAAAAAGACGACAAGAACAATAAATATATACTTATATATAAAAACCAAACCTGAATTCTGGAAGGCTCTGGCCGGAAAGAATTGGTGTATCACACGCCGTGCGGCGGTGGCGGTTGCTGCGGAGAGAAGACGAAGAAGAAGAAGAAGAAGAAGAAGACGAAGTAGAGGTTAGGTCATTAGTATAAAGCTTAGATTTGAGATGGGCTTGTGAGAGAATTGGGCTAATAACTGGCCATAATTAGATTTGAAATTAAAGTTCGGCCCATTTCAGCCTAACTCCTTCCACAAGTATAAATAGTGTAGTGACGTCATCCCACATATATAAACCCTGAACCCTTCTCTGTCAGTCTCTTTTTCCACTCCCCACATTTTCTCACTCTTGATCCCCAAGCAATGGGTACCCAAGCCGTCATCTCCTTCCTCTCTAACCTCTCACGCTCCGCTTTTGGTCTCGGTGCCGCCGTCACCGTCCTTAGCTCCTCCCTCTACACCGTCGACGGTGGCCAACGCGCCGTCCTCTTTGATCGCTTCCGGGGCGTCATCGACGACACCGTCGGTGAAGGCACTCACTTCCTCATCCCATGGCTTCAGAAACCTTTCATTTTCGACATCCGTACTCGCCCCCACACCTTCTCCTCCATCTCCGGCACCAAGGATCTCCAGATGGTCAACCTGACTCTTCGTGTCCTCTCACGCCCTGAGGTATCGGCAATTTCCTGATTCAATTTCATTTGCTTGTGTTTGTATGGCTATTTTACAATTCTGTGTCGTTTATAGGTTACTCGGCTTCCTGAGATCTTCAAAACCCTAGGTCTTGAGTATGACGAGAAGGTTCTGCCGTCGATCGGCAATGAGGTCCTGAAAGCTGTGGTTGCTCAGTTCAATGCCGATCAATTGCTCACGGAGCGGCCGCATGTGTCTGCTCTGGTGCGGGAGAGCCTGATTAGGCGCGCCAAGGACTTCAACATTGAGCTGGACGATGTTGCTATAACACATTTGTCTTACAGTGCTGAGTTCTCCAAGGCTGTGGAGCAGAAGCAGGTAGCGCAGCAGGAAGCGGAGAGGTCCAAATTTGTTGTGGCTAAGGCGGACCAGGAGAGGAGGGCGGCAATTATTAGGGCCGAGGGAGAAAGTGAGGCGGCAAAGCTGATCTCTGATGCTACTCAGGCTGTTGGTATGGGGTTGATCGAGCTGAGGAAGATTGAGGCCTCGAGGGAGATTGCTGCAACCCTAGCCAGGTCACCAAATGTGTCCTATCTTCCTGGAGGCAACCAAATGCTTATGGCATTGAATGCAAACGCAGGAAGATAGACAGGTAATTGTGCTGCATTTTGTTGTTTATTAGGTTAAGGTTACAGTTATTGCTTGAAGTTCAATGATGGGAATTCTGTTTTACATGACTGGCTCTGGCGTTTATCTTTCCAAATTTGGTTTCTGTTCTAAAATGTTCTAGAAAATTAGTTAGCCTCATGGAAAGCTGCAGTTTGATTTCTTTGAATTCCTTGCCTTGTTTGCTGATTCTACTACCATTTAATAGTATTGTGGGTGTTTGGACTTTTTTATGATTTTTGAATTTCAGGTGCTGGGTTATGTTCTGAAATTAGCATTTAGATTCTGGATTTTTCTAGGCTGAAC
>JAYMTE010003030.1:0-10320 GCA_036897545.1 Pelargonium fulgidum
ATAGTTGATGGTAGTCAGAGTTAAAAAGTGTATAGTTGAGAGGTGGTATGTGTAATTTATCCTTAGTTTTAATCTAATTGATACTATTTTAATGGGAAAAAAATGAGTTGTTTTTTCTTCAAATTTTCATGTATATTCTAGAATCCTTTTGCTTAGCAAGATAGATGATTTCACGAACACTTCTACCTTGTAGACCATATGGTTTCTTAGTTCTGTTGGTGGTATCTTGAGTGGAGAAGGAGAAATAGAACATATACCTGATTCTTCTGTTTGGTTTTATTACGACTGCAGATCATTTCTCTGAATGTGTAGAGAGCCATGCATTTTCTACTTATGACAAATTCATCAAGGCTCAAGGAGGTAATGTTAAGGGGTTAAAGGCTGAGAATCCTGACAGTTGCATTTTCTTTTATAGGGAACAAAAACTGAAAAAAAAAAAAAAAAAAAAAAAAAAGAGAAAAAACTGAGTTAGGTTATTACCTGTATGAACAAATGTAAGCATTTTTAAGTACCTTATGTGACTGCTCAACCTAGCACGGACCTGTAGTTTTAAGAATTCCAACATCAGAAATAGATAGATGGCATTCAGACTGATAGATCTTTGGCAGTAATGAGTTTTAGAACACATTCTTGCGCAGAAGTATTTTTTGACCGTACATTCTAACTAGTAAGCATCTGAGGGTGACTTGGAGCATCTTGTCAACAACAAATGGATGTCCTCAAGGTGTTATTGCAACTTTGACATTGCTGATCTTTCTTTTTGGTTTATATGATTGTCCTAATCTAATTATCTTATTCCTGTAGAGGAATTGAAAAAATTGCCTGCACCTGAGATTGCTATAAAATACTACACTGAAGGTGACTTGTACTTGTTTGGTAAGTTTCTATTTGACACCCCTTTGTTCTTTGTTTCTCATACTGCAATCTAAATATCTATTTATCCACATATGTTCAGATGAATTCCAAACTGCCAGAGCTCCCAATACTCAAAGACCAAAAATAGGTGAGGATTAAACCTTTATAATATAATTAGTTATAATGGATTTACCCAAAATTTCACACTGCACTAGATACATTTTTAGCTAAGCTGTGTCTGAGTAAATGATTTTATTCTTGTGTTCAATCTTTGGTTTTGAGGGGTTGATAGCAAAACACATCCTTGAGTGTTTTATTGCCAGGTTCCTTGACACATCCCATTAACTAGAGATATGATTAATAGAAGCTATACTTTTAGCTTCTGCATCTGATCATATTCATGAATCCTTTAATAACTGTTATGTTTCACAGTAGGGACATATAAGTGTCCTCTATTGATGCAGCTATACTGATACAAATTTTTTTTGCCAGAGAACTTGTATGATGTGTTTGTAAACATTAGAGAAGATGAAGGTGAACAGTGTAAGACAATGAAGGCATGTCAGACTCATGGTAGTCTTCGCTCTCCTCATTCGGAAGATGCCTTTAAGGAAGAATCTGTGTGGGTTGTTCCTGAAACAGATTGTGAAGGTATTGTGGACTGTATTAAGAAATCTGTAGTGATTCCAGAAGTATAGAACCATGTATGAGACAAATTATACAGAATTCACATATAGATACAAAATTGTATACACAGAGATGATAGAGTTTCAGATACCAATATTATGGATAGACATTTATATGTGTAGAAGGAAGCTGAATGAAATAGTGATGACCTTTGGATTGGATATTTGTATCTATATGTATATGCGTGCGTGACTGCGTGTAAAAGGATGTGCTAGAGAGTTGTTGTCTCTGCCAATGCCGTCTTTTGGTTCTTCATTATTAAAACATGCTAATCTATGCATTCAATATGAAAGGAATAGTAGGAATCCCAATGCATTTTCCTGCATACCTATGAGAAGAATAGGAATAGTAGGAATCCACAGATTCTCCTGAATCTCTCTTTTACTCTAACATAAGAGCTGTTTGTGCCGCCCCATCTTCGATCATGTGAGAGGGTGTTGATTTAATTGTGTATGATCACTATCTTTGCAAGTTGAGTTTGAGATGAGACACCCGCTTTATTTCTGCACTTAAACTTAGTAGATCCTCAGAAACTTGTCCATTATTTAAGTAAATCTTCATCATAAAACAGTTCAATTCCAAAAGTTTAAGAGATCCGTCATAGAGAGGATGCCTTTGAACTGCTCGTTATTGACCATTGAATGGTCACGACAATTTTTGCTTTTAAGTCAGAGCTGAATGGACTATCAAGCATATATGCTGATTTTGAATATTCGTAACTATGTAATTATAGCCAGCATCTTCCACTTCCAGCATTTCTTAACAGTTTGAATCAGTTGCTCCAACTCTATCTTGGTTGTGACAAACTGAAAATTCTCTTTCACAAGCATAACATTCTGTTTTTTCATATCTTGTAACTAACTGACATTCGATTTCAGAATATCAATTATCCAATGTCTTTTAAATTAACAAAACTTCCTCGTGGAGAAGGACCTGCATAAAAATCATTTTCTTATCCAAATACTAGAATATACTTCTATTTTAATGCAATATCTGCATCTAAAAAAGCATCTGAAACCAAAGAGAGGGATCAAACTCCATTGAATCTAGAGTTTTGATTTTGAATAATTTTGCGGAACAGCAACTAGCTGTAAATTTTGTAAAAAGAAGCCAAAAAACCCCCAAGACATAATCACAAGAAAAAAATCAAGTTAAAAAAATAAGTACAGTGCGTCAGACTTAGATAATAGTCCGCATAGAAACATAGTCTCCGATCAGTTCAAAGTGAAGAAAATATGATTTATATAGTCATCACAGGCACTGTTCAATGAAATGCAACAAAAAAAAAAAATGTGAGACAAGCAACAATCAAAGCGCCAATCCAAAACAATGACGCCTGAAACGATATCTTGGCCAAATCGCTCTACCTCCATTTCTGTCCGACGGATAGACAATGGTTAAGTCTCTCATCGATTACACAGAACAGAGGATTCAAAACAAATCAATCTCAAACAAAACCCTAAACTTCTGAGTCTGCCTATAGAGAACGAAGAAGAAGGGTTGGTACCGTTGTTATTTATAGAGTGGCGAGAGGCCAGTTTTCAACACTTGAACCCTAAATGATCTCGCCATTAAATTACCATGACACCCTCACAACAATCGGAGTCGGGTCCTTGAACCCGGACCCGATTAACTGGCTGATGGTGATAATAATTATCCAATTCAAGATTTAAAAAAAGTCAACAGTCGTGCGTGAAAGTCTACAAATCCAACGGTGACCATTCTCCACATTATTATAATCGAAACACGCTGCTTTTTGTGCAGCTTTCATCTAGGGTTCCAAATCCTTCACTACTCTCTGTATATTTCCCAATTCCCATAATTAAACCCCATATCTTCTCAGTTCTCAGTTCCTGATAGAGCACCCACCATTTTTCTGGAGAATCCACCTCCAATTCTTTTTCTCGGTGGCCAAACAAGAAACTCAGTTTCTGCGTGACAACTGCAATAAAAATTCAATCTTGTCAGTTCCTCATCGGTAAGTTAGCTCTCTCTGTATGTTTTTCTCTTGTTTTACATTTGGGAATTCAGTTTTGTGTTGTGGGTTTTTCATAGTTTTTGATAGAATCAGGATTTATATACATATATTTGCTATCACCTATCCTGTTTCAGGTTACTATTTATATGGGGAAATCTGGGGGTAAGAAGAAGAAGAGTGGTTCGAATCAGGTTTCGGGGGATGGTAGGAATGCGACTGCTAATGGTGATGTTCATTTGGACTCTGAAATCAATTTGAGAAAAGCCAATGAGCTCAAAGAAGAAGGGAACAGGAGGTTTCAGATTAAGGATTATGGGGGTGCTCTTGAGCACTATGACAATGCTCTTAAGATTATATCCAAATCCCACCCTGACCGCGCTGTGTTTCACAGCAATAAGGCGGCTTGTTTGATGCAAATGAAGCCTATTAATTACGAGACTGTGATTGCTGAGTGTAACATGGCGCTTGCCATTCAGCCTCGGTATGTCCGAGCTCTGCTTCGTAGGGCCAGGGCTTTTGAGTCTCTTGGTAAGTATGAATCGGCAATGAAGGATGTCCAGGTGTTGTTGGACACTAACCCGAATCATGGTGATGCTTTGGAGATTGCCCAGAGGCTGAGAATGGCTCTGGCTCCTCGCCAGGATGCTCAGCAGGATCTCCAGAGCCGCCCGTCCCCTGCTGCCTTGGGTGCTTCTGCGGTGCGTGGTGCACCAATTTCCGGCCTAGGTCCACCTTTGCCTTCTCGGTCAGTTACGAAGAAGGCGGCTACATCAGGGACTGCAATTTCATCGCCTAGTGGTAAAACTGATAAACCTCAAACAGTTTCAGCCACTGAAAATGGTCCTGAGTCCAAAAACACATTCCCAAAACTTGTCTTGAAGCCGTCAAATGGGTCTTCCAAGCCTGCTTCTAATCAGAATAAGGATAGCCAGAGAGTACAGCCCTCATCTGGGTCATTGGTTTCGTCCATCCACGGGAAGGCTCCTGCGGTGCCAGTTCAACTTAGGCAGTTGAAACTTATTTATGATCATGACATAAGGCTGTCTCAAATGCCAGTGAGTTGCAGCTTTAAGGTTCTAAGGGAGATTGTGAGCCAACGATTTCCTTCATCAAAGGCAGTTTTGATCAAGTATAAAGATAGTGATGGTGATTTGGTGACTATAACATCTACCAGTGAACTTAGATTAGCAGAGTCCTCGGCGGACAGCCTTATTCCAAAAGACCCTGATACAGAATCTTATGGGATGCTGAGATTACATATTGTTGAGGTAAGTCCTGAGCAGGAGCCTCTGGTGTTGGAAGAAGAGGAAAAACCTCTTGAGAGTGAGGAAATCAAGGGAGATGATAGTGGCTCTCATTCATCTCTCAGTGAATCAGTACTGGAAGTTGCTGATACTGAGATTGACAAGACAGCGAAAGAAACTACAAAAGATAAATCCGGAACTGCGGAAGATCCTGAGGGTAAGGAAGTGGAGATGGATGACTGGCTATTTGAGTTTGCTCAGTTGTTCCGCACTCATGTGGGTATTGACCCTGATGCACATATTGACTTGCACGAAGTTGGGATGGAGCTCTGTTCAGAGGCTCTTGAGGAAACAGTGACTAGCGAGGAAGCTCAAGGCCTTTTTGACAAGGCTGCCTCTAAGTTCCAGGAGGTGGCTGCTTTGGCTTTCTTCAATTGGGGAAATGTGTACATGTGTGCAGCTAGGAAACGGATTCCCTTGGATGAGTCTGCTGGAAAAGACGTAGTTGCCGCACAGCTTCAAGTTGCTTATGACTGGGTCAAGGAAAAATATTCTTTGGCTAGAGAAAAATATGAGGAGGCGCTTGTGATCAAGCCAGACTTCTATGAGGGGTTGTTGGCTTTGGGGCAACAACAATTTGAAATGGCCAAGCTTCACTGGTCTTTTGCGCTTGCTAGAAAAATAGATCTCTCAAGTTGGGATCCAGCAGAGACACTAAAGCTTTTTGACAGTGCAGAAGAGAAGATGAAAGCTGCAACTGCTATGTGGGAAAAGTTGGAGGAGCAGAGGGCAAATGAGCTAAAAGATCCAAGTGCAACCAAGAAGGAAGAATTGACAAAGAGAAGGAAAAAACAAGGAAGTGGTACTGAAGGTGAGCTCTCTGGAGCTGGGGGTCAAGGTGAGCTTTCAGCTGATGAAGCTGCAGAACAAGCAGCTGTAATGAGATCACAAATACATCTGTTTTGGGGTAACATGCTCTTTGAGAGGTCTCAAGTTGAATGTAAACTCGGCTTTGATGGTTGGAATAAAAACCTGGATACTGCTGTTGAGCGCTTTAAGCTAGCAGGAGCTTCTGAGGCTGACATTTCAGTGGTTCTAAAGAACCATTGCTCTAATGGAGATGCTGTGGAAAAAGATGCAAAAAAGGTTGGGACTATAGACGCAGATGTGACCGCTGAATCAAACCATGAAGCTGTTGTGACTGCTGAATCAAACAAGAAGGATGAGGCTGATCAAGTATTAGGGGTGTGATTTAAAGTGTCATTCCATTTTTCTGGTGGCTTCACTGGACTCCATCAATATTTTTCATAAATCCTGCAGGATGAAAAAGAGAATGCTGTATTCTTGTCTGGGTGAAACTCTAGAACTAGTGTGTTGGAATAGAAATGTAGGTGTCAATCTTCAACGAGTTTGTACTTGAAGATTTTGGGTTTTAAGCTCTCCATGCTAATGTTCGAGGTGGGTGTGTTACACATTGTTTGCTGCATTTATGAGTTCTTCATGATGAACTCATGTGCTCGGGATGTGTAGTTTTTGGCTATGCTGCTTCATTTTAGCCTGTGGCGTCAAAGGATTTTTGTTCTTTATGGGATTTGATTGCATCTTTGTTAGAAGTTATTTCATATTTTTGCAGCCTAATAATATGTTGCGGGTAACTGTTAATTAACCGAATTCCTGAACCATCCCTGTTAAGCATGGATTTCATATAGATTTTTTGAAAGTCAAAAACCTTTATTTGTGTCATGTTCATACTATATATTATCTAATGACATATTCTTATTTTATTAGTAAATTGTTCTAGAATAAAATATTTTGGGTGTGATTAACCTAAAACAAGATTAAAATGTTGATCCAATGTAATTAGTACAATACTTAATTGTCCTGTAATTGCATAATTACTGTGTGGAGATAAAAAGAGTTTTTCCTGCATCAGTTAGACTTCCCGTGCTAAAAAAATAGACAGACTGAACAGGTGTATTTGTGATGTGCAGAACACTTGTGGCATGCTTCTATGGTAGCCATTAGTATACTTGATAGAGGTTTTTCTGTAATATGTTTTTTATGCTCACTGTAGGCAAACCTTTGTATAACCTTGTAGTTTTTACAGAATTCCTGTTTTACCATTTCACTTTGTGTTAGTCCTGATTTCTGTACAAACCTTATCAACTCTTATCTTGTAGTCAAACCTTTGTATAACCTTGTATCAGAATGTTTAAATTTACTACAATCTAACCTTATCACTCTTATTTTGGTCTTACCACAGTTGAAGGCAGTCAAGCCACTACCTGTACCTGGGACTAGCTTACTTATTTTCCTTTTTGCTCTCTTTTCTGCTCACTGAGCATTCTTTCATGCATTTACTGTTCAAGGTCTATAATGGAGCTAAATTTGTATATTATATGTATGCATTGTTGTGGAAGAACTGAAGAAGCATCCAGTGGTACATGCAACTAGATCATAGGATGCTCCTTTGACATAAATCAATTCTTGAAGTACTGTTTTCGAATTGTTTGACATGTTGAGGAAGACTTGAGACTTAAATCACTTCGGAAAACATGTGTTCTGTTTTAGATGCTTATTTCTCATAATTTTCTTGTTGCATACTGTAATCGCTTTGTAAAACATGATATCTTGTTTTGGATGTAGATATATCAAAAGATAGATGTCTCTACGTGTTTTATCAGATGTGCAATTTCATACCTTTTCTGCCTCTCCGTCAGCTAACATTAGAGCTGGATACTTGAGTCTATTCTGGATATACACTTAAACATTACTAATAGAATAAAGAGAACATGGATCTCCTGGATGTACAAGTACTGATGTTAGAGTTTATTTTCTTCAAGTTTGTGCTTGGTGCTTACTAGTTTATGAGTTTAGCTGTTATTTTAGTTCAAGTATAATTAACATTCTGAATAGATGTTTTTAGTTTCTGCAGAATGGATTATTTTGCACTGCCTGTCATACTTTGCTAGAGATATCAATTGTCACTGTCTTACTCTCCCTTACCTTTTTTGTTGTCCTTTTTAACCCTGCGGCCTTTTTGGGCATATAGTCATCATATCAGGAGGCTTACCTGGGTGTTAATGTGAAAGGATTTTCCAGTGTTGAAGATGATCCCAGAAATTTAGTTGTGGACTTGTGGTTGGCAATTTAGATTTCTGCCACAAAAAATGAATGCACATCATGATTCAATTGAGGCATCATCTATATATTTCTTTTATCCAGATGCCATACATGAGCATTTTGATTACCTCTGGCATACTAAACATAAAATTGGAGCTGTTTTCTGTAGATTTGTGTTAACAGGCTACAGTAATTTCACTCCCGTCCTATGGCAGTCTCGGTAGTCTGGGATGGAACTTCTATGATTTTCAATGTTACCTGCTGCATTTCCTCTTCGATCATGTGATGTGGCCTCTGTGTGATGATTCTATGGAAATTCCTTGACTGAGATTCAGTTTGAGATCTATTTTGCTCTATAATCATTATCGAATATATACATACGTGAGATGAAAATGCCATTCTCTTGCACATGCGTTTTCATTTGAAATATATATTTAGTTTAAATTGTGACAATGTGTTGATTATAAATACATTCAAGTTGTTTGTGCGATAAAGTTGTATTGTTCAATTACATGTGGGACTCTGCATAACCTTTCACATTCAGTCACCTCTGCAAGTGTACCAATATGCTATTAAATATTTCTTCCATTTTACTACAATGTTTGATGTTATTTGCATTCTAGTATTGCTCTGTACTAACGTTTTACCAAATATGTTGTCACTAATATAAAAAGCATTCATGATGTTCTTTCTTCATTCTCCACTTCATCTCCTACTTGCTCTGTTGTGTTACCATCAGTTCACCTTGTAATGTTGCTTGCACGCACTCTTCCTGGATGATTCGCATTCTTAGTACAATCTAAATGTGAGATCTTTACGTTATTATATGCATATGCGCATAACCGTATAGGAATCTTGACTATAAGCATGTGCATCAGATAACCCAGATGGATATGATGTAGAAATATGGGAAAGATAGGCATGATATCGGAAAAAGTAGTGGGAATGTAAGTTAAAATAGACGTGTCTGAGTTACATATTTCCAGATTGTGAGTCTAATATGGGTCCCCTATGTAAGTTGTGGGTTAGCATTGTTCAAAAGTGTATAGCTTGTTACTTTACAGGTAGCAGGTAGTGATGTAGCTCCATTAATACAACACTTCTTAGATAGCCCTATCCATGGTCTTGCTGATATGAGCTACTTGGATAAAATTTGGCATGTTTTTGCTGTCCCACTTCAATAAATTTAGGCCTGAAAGAGGAATTTGGAGCACATCCTTGTGTGTTTTGGACATCTGTTTTACTACTTTTTTTCATCATTGACATCTGTTTGTTACTTGTTGAACTGATCAGGAAAGCATTGCCTAATGAGGAAGTAGAGCTTTGGTTTGATGGTGTTGGCTTTTGCTTTTGCTTGGTATGGTTCCTCAACTAGTGCTTCATGTTCTGTTATTAATTCCTTTACAAAAGCATGAGATTCTTGCATTTTTATTCCCTTTACAGGACCAACCAACCAAGTTGGGAAAACCCAACCTAATGCCTCCAATTATAAACATTCATTTCATAATTTAACTAACTGAAAATCCCACAAAAGTTTGAATATAATTATTCCTTAATTTTTTTATAAATAATATTAATCACAGTATCATTAAATAATTATTTTTTTTTTCTATTGTCTCTAATTTTGATGTTGACTAATGAAAATACTTGTTAAATTTTTTCATAAATTTCAAGTTAAAGAATTGGGGCAGCTACTCTGTTTTAGAATCAGAATAATCCAACGACCTCAACAAAGAAATGTATGTCATGACTACTAAGTCATTCTTTGTAGGACTGTAAACATCTATAATTAGTTTTGTATTAGCACTTTATATATAAAGGATGTGGATTCTAAGTAGAGAGAAAGTATTAACTGGCTGAGAGTCTCAGCCAAGAGACAAAGAAAATGGATCCGAGCGGACATTGGGGTGGGTATGGGTTAGAGAGAGAGAGAGAGAGAGAGAGAGAGAGAGAGAGAATCTCAGCCAAGAGACAAAGAAAACGGATCTGGATGGACTTTGGGATGAGTATGGGTGTAAATAGCTAACGTGGCATCACCTAATTGACCATAATTTATTGGCTAAAGTTTTTTTTTTTTCATATATATATATATATGACACATCATTAAAATTCATGGATTCGGGTAGGTATGGATGATATTTAATAATGTGTCATCATCACCTCATTGGTTTGACTTAATCTTAATAAAAAATTATAGGGGAAATTACAGATAGTACCCATGAACTAAACACATTTTGTAAGTTACTACCCCAAACTTAGAGTCATAACTTTGGGCTACCCAAAACTATGCACCGTCCAATATTCAGTCAATTAATGCTAAAAAAATCAAAATACCCCACTATTTTTCATTTTTTATAAATAGAAATAATAAATAATAAAAAAATAAAAAATAAGGAGATGACCACCGTCATTGTGTCCGGCGAGATCGGCCGG
>JAYMTE010003031.1:0-10318 GCA_036897545.1 Pelargonium fulgidum
AGAGATCGCACCCATGGCAGGCCTCTACTGTCGGTCGCCGTGGCCGTGATTTCCTCAATTTCCCCGACACCTTCCTTTTTCCGCCATCACCGCTCTAATTACCCCACGTGTTCCCTCTCTCCCTCTCTCTAACCTTGCATTGGACTCTGTGTTTTGGCCCAATTTTTGCTCGCATCTTTGTCACTCCCTCACTAGTCACTACCCTGGTTTTTCTTTATCTGGGTGTTCTTCAAAATTTGAACTTTAACCCATCTTCACTCTGTTTCCCAATATTTCATGCTCCTTCTGTTTCTGTTTTTTGAGAGGCTGTGTCCTTGTTGGGGAGAGGAGGGGAATGCTGTTTAGCCGTACAATGTTTCAGTTCTTAATAAGGAAAGATGTTAGGAAGATCCTCAAGCGCAAGGACAGTGATGCTGGTGAAAAAGGTAAGCTTTAATTTGACCCGTTGCTGCTTCATGTTTCTCTTGATTTTTTTGGTGTTTAATTGGGTTAGGGTTTCTGGGTTCTTATTTGTACGCTTGATTTGGCAATGTGGATAGTTCTGGGACTGGTTTCTGGGTTTTGATTGTTTGGGTCATCATTGAGGTCTTTGGGGGTAAACCCAGAATTGGGGATTTGCATTACCTTAATCATTGTTCACATTACAAAAGATTTTCCTTCTATGTTCCACTGTCTGAGTGAGCTTCACCCAGCTAATGTTAGAACAATATTGTTTTCACTTTTGAGTTATGACTCCCAGTTTTGGATTTTAAAAAGGAGGGATTTTTAATATTTTTTCCTTTTCCAGACCACGTTTAGTGTTTTAAGGTTTGAATTTAATTCCATTTTGTAACTAGAGCAATATGCATGCCACTTTATAAGATTAGGTTTACTCATGCACTTCAAACTAAATTTTAGAAAATTCCCTTTCCCTCAATTTTATGTTCAAATATGAGAAAGGTTTGTAAAGGTTATTTGAACCATGCAGTGGTTTATCTTTGCTTCATTTGGTATATGTTCAATTGTGTGATGTGCTTTCATGATTCAGGTCGAGCATTGGAGGACTTGAGAGCCTCTATATTCAATGGCTTTCGGTCATCTGAAGGTGCAAAGCGTCAGCAGCAACGGATATGTAGCCCAGTTGTTGCCCTTACATTTAATTTTGTGATTGCTATAGGAATCATTTTCATGAACAAAGTGGTCAGTATACATCTCTTCATCATAACTGACATGACGTTAATATGCATAGTGATAGTGAAGGCGACAGCTTTCTAACTTGTAACTTGATGGTCATTTTTTCACTTCTTCAGGTGCTGAAAACAGTAGGATTCCATTTCCCCATTGTTCTCACTTTCATTCATTACACAGTAAGCTGGTTGCTAATGGCAATTCTAAAAGCTCTTTCTATCCTTCCTGCATCTCCTTCAAAATCAACCAGATTCTCTGTTTTGATAAGTCTTGGCATTGTTATGTCTCTATCAACTGGCCTTGCTAATGTCAGTTTGAAGTACAATAGGTAAGATATGCTACACTTATTTCCACAATCAAACAAATCTTTCATCAATCTGAGTCTTACATCTATTTTTCAGTGTGGGTTTCTACCAGATGTCAAAGATTGCTGTGACACCTTCAATTGTTCTAGCAGAGTTCATTCTTTATGGCAAGAGAATACATTTTTCAAGGGTAATTATCCTCACTGTACATTCATCATGTGGAAATGTGTATATATAACTGTTTCGCCTGCTTTACTAGGCATCATAATAAATACTATAAATAAACTCATATTTATGCATAAAATTCTTTTTTGAGTTCCAATTAAATGTTCAAACAAAGAAATGAACTATCTTCTCCATTCACACCACAAGCATTAGGATGAGTATAAGATGTTCAGATGTTGTGGCATCATTTAGTCACCTTAACCTATGTACTAAAAAATAGTGGACGGTTTGAAAGATGAGTTTTTATATGGACATTGGTAACCATGAAATTCATCCAATTGCTTGGAACATACTAGAATGCCTAAGATCTCTCTCAACATTTATTGACATCTTATGTCCTCTTGACATGTTGCCAAGACTGGATAGATTTGTCTTGTACAAACTGAGACCAACTACGCTGTTTTTTTTTTTAGGCAATAGAATTTGTATATTTATATTATCCATTTGGGTATATTTGCTATAAAAGTTCCTTATGGCTACTGGGTGAAATGTTATACGGCTCTCGTCTATCATACTTGAGGGCATAGTCCTATATATTTCAGTAAATTGGACTCTTAGAACTACATACATATCATCTATGCAAAATTTATAGATCTTGCTTAAGTTTGAGGATGCTTTTTTCATTAATGTGGAATGTATTTATGTACACCTGTGTACACACACATGCTTTCCATTTTTGCTGATAATGTTTTCTCTTACATTAGCTATATAAACAGTCCTTACCAGCTATATTAAATTGATTATATTCCTTATGGGCTTTTGGAAATGGCATACTGGTTTTAATGGTGGGATAATTAGAACTATGTGGGACATTTCTTGTTTACCGTCATCAAAGCAAAACAACGTTCTGTCATCTTCTTTAGATGGAAAAATATTGTGTTTTGAGTCAATATCGCATAGGTACTTACATCTGTTAGATGGATATTGCTACCTTGATGTCCGTCAGAACGTCCTATTTGGTGGTTTATCATTCATATCATCTTTATAGTTACCTGATTCTTGATCTGTTCACAACATTGAGTGCTGCTTATAGGTTAAATGCGTTTTCTCTCCCGATTGTGGAACTGCTTGAGATTTTACATTTAGACTCTCTACCCTTCTGATATTTCCATTACCGCTAAAATGTGTTTACTAAGAAATTTTCAGGTGCTTGCGCTCACAGTAGTATCTGTTGGAGTTGCTGTGGCTACAGTTACTGATCTCCAATTCCATCTCTTTGGTGCCTGTGTTGCACTGGCATGGATAATACCCAGTGCAGTCAACAAGATCCTGTGGTCTAATCTCCAACAGCAGGAGAACTGGACAGCCTTGGCGTATGTCATATCTCACAGACCTCTTTTCTTTTCTACTTATTGTCAAGGTTGACTTCCCAGCACAAACTATACTTGCATTCATACTTCAGTTCTGAAATTTCTGAATAGGTTAATGTGGAAGACAACGCCAATTACTTTGTTTTTCCTGGTCATCATGATTCCGTGGTTTGATCCTCCTGGTATCCTCTCCTTCAATTGGAATTTCAGTAACATGTCAGCGATTCTCATGTCTGCTGTTCTTGGTTTCTTGCTTCAGTGGTCAGGTGCCTTAGCACTTGGGTAAGTGACATTTGTTATCTGATCAGATTCATGCTTGAACATTGGAGTTTTTTAGGTTACAGCTTATTATGACCATTTGAAATGAACTCAACTCATAGAAAACAAACTTATGCTGAACTCTTAGTGAAGTACATGATTTTTGCTTCTAACAAGGCAATCAAGTTAGTTTAGACCAAATGATTTTTAAGAAACAAAGCGCATTTATTTAAGTTCAACTTTTAATAGATTTGTAACTTCCATCAAATTAAATGAGTTTGTCCTCCAGTGTTTCAGTTTCAGCTGACACATGAATCATTTATTATATTAATGAAATATAGCTATGAAGTTGGGGAAAATCAAAGTTTTCTATTTTTGGTATGTCAATTTGAGATGGAGTGCTGCCCTATGCTACAAATTGTCATGATAAAATGCATATTCATCCATTATTTGCGTTAAAATTTGTGTATGAGGCACTTTCGTATCATGATCATTTACTTTATATATGTGAAATTATTCGGTTTTTCTTAAGAACCACCAATTTCATTTACATATGAAAAAGATTCTTTGATTTTCTTATTTGCACCTAATGTTGATCCAAATGATTGTTAACTTTTAGCTCTTGTCCAATTATATCTTATATAGCTGAAGTGTTTTCCTTAGCGTCTCACTGCAGTGATTGCTTTACAATGTTTTGTTAAGAGCTGGTCAGGACAAGTTAGTGTATGAAAATTGTTGAAAGATTTTATATTTCTATTTTTGTTGTGTTAATATAATGATCCATTTCTTGAGCAAAATCAAATCTAAGCATGGAATCATAGATGTGCACTGGGTGTTATACGTACATTACTGGCTTGCAGCTAGTACGGAGATGGCAATGGTGTTCCATAATACAATATTTGGTTCTGATTTCCTTGTGTCTATTACAGGGCAACGTCTGCCACGACCCATGTCGTTCTTGGGCAGTTCAAAACATGTGTTGTTCTCCTTGGAAACTACTACCTATTTGGTTCCAACCCAGGCAAAACCAGCATCGGAGGAGCCTTCACAGCTATTGCTGGAATGTCTATTTACACTTACCTTAATTTGCACAACGGGAAGCAGCAATCAAGCAAAACGCTACCTCGCCAAGTGTCCTCTCTATCAAAATCTAAGACGGTTAAAGAAAATGGCGAAGCTCGTGACGGTGGAGAATCTGTCTAACACACTCAAAACATACTTACTGACGTGAAGAAGATAGCTGTTTACAGGAGTAGATGGAGGTTTTTATTATTTGGATTATATCATCATTCATAATTTGAAAACTGGACCTCCAATCTTGATTATTACACGATCCATTTCATGAAGTTTACTGTCAAAATCGAAACATTGGTCACGAGTTTTGGCTTTGTTAGTATGTAACCAAAAATTCATCTTTGTATATATCCAAGA
Source organism: Pelargonium fulgidum (assembly GCA_036897545.1). Taxonomy (NCBI): domain Eukaryota; kingdom Viridiplantae; phylum Streptophyta; class Magnoliopsida; order Geraniales; family Geraniaceae; genus Pelargonium; species Pelargonium fulgidum. The sequence continues at coordinate 4,697 of JAYMTE010003031.1, forward strand.
CTAAATTTCCACTAATATCTATATTTCTCTCATTCTTGAACTATGTTTGTCACATTAAAGAATGTTGCTAATCAGTTTGTTTTGATTATTATCGTAATTTTTGAAGTTTGAAATATGTGAGGAAACAAGAGCTTACCCAACCAAAGGCCTAAAACTGTTGCTATTACAAGATTCTGGACTGGACTGCTTTAGTTTTAATTTAAAGTTGATATAAAATCCTGGCCCAATCAGCCTTTGAAAATCATCTATAATTCCACAACAATACAAGAAAGAGAGTCAAAGAGATTCCCAAAACCATCTGGATTTCTGACAACTGAGTTGACATTGCTGGAAATTGTGACCTCAAGATTTTGCCAATTCTATGTTACAAAAGCAATCAATCTCCTTAATTTGCTTGCACTCGTGTTTTATATGCTGCTGCTGCTGCTACTACTATGTATCATTGTAGAGAATGCTGGAGGATGCAGATTAGTGATGAGGTCAAAATTACGAATTCTTATTTACATCCAAAGAAAGAAAGTGAATTATTTTATAATCAAACCTTTATTCAAAATCTTATATATTATATGCATAAACTGCTTATTCGACTAAAGTGAGCAGAGATCTGTGTACAACAACAAAAATCATATTTCGTGTAGCGCAATAGACATAAACAGTATATTAATACTTCATAAAGTTATTCAACATTACAAAATTTAGGTGAAATATATATATATATATATAAGAGATTCTCAACTATTATATTATGATGAATTAGGTGATGTTACATCAATAATTTACATTTATATCCGTCCCAATAAATTTTTGAGCGCAAAATGTCCCGCTCAGATATCAATATTGTTTGTCTCTTGACCGAGATTCCTGGGACTCAGAACTATGTACGGAAGAGGAAGATGATGAGGTAGAGTAAATACATAAATTGATATTTATAATGGAGTTCATTAATATTGCATGAACTTACAGCAGCAATGGCAATGCTATTGGAAATTGTCGATGGAAACGAATTTAAAAATGAATTTGATTCCAGAAACGGACCAAACTTTGATGAAAATGCTGAGCAAGCAGGGCAGACTCAACTGGTCATGAAGCTTTTGAAGATAGCAAAACATTAGATATTTTAGTATATATGTGAGCAGAACCTAGGGAGTTGAACGATAAACAAAGAAGCAACATTAATTTATAATCCAAGATCGATCACACACAACACATAACACATGCAACGCCTGGTCACTGGTCAGAGACCTGAGAGCTGTCCGTGTATAAATGGTGTCGGCTCTAGGGTTTACAACAACTGTTCACCTCTTATTGTTTATATATTATTCAAGATTGGCAATGAACATGAACATGCATGTGCACTCTTTAATTATATAATCTCAAACTCAAACTTAAACCCTAAAACAAAAGACAATTCTTGCGGGTACCCACGTGAGAATACTTGTATTATATGCAACAAAACAACCTGGATCATATATATAATTCCCATTTAATTACATATATAATCTCTACTTTAATTGTTATTCTTTTCTTTACTTAATTAGTTTACGTAACCATTCTATCTTTTTTTAATAATTTGATGTTCAAATCATATTATGGATCCTTTTGATGTGATTGTAGGGAACACTAACACATGTAATGTTTTAATCTAATCCCCTATTCTATTTTCTGGACTATATACATGTATTGTATTTGTTTATGAAATATATGAACTATAATTAGCATGCATAACTGAGAAACCATCCATCTAAATTCAGATTGTTTACTCATTTTCCGAGAAATGCATGCATTTTCTTCAACATGTACACAGCTCACCCAATAGGAACAAGTTCCCTTTTGACTGAGTTGTTTTTGTTGAACTAAGTAAGGCTTGTTAGGCTAATCGCATTTTTAACTTGCTTCGATTTCATCATTTTTATAGTACAAACAATAATTGCTCAAAGCTTAGAACTCATATATATAATGCATTTCCTAAATATAACACAAATCGAATTCGCATAGTTTACCATCATATACTAAAACGTTATCGTTTGTTGCAGTCGTGTTGTCAAGGTTGTGTACGGCGCATCAGCCACAGAGGCGGGGGATTTTATTCATTCGGTAAGTTGTGACTCGGCTCAAGGACAGAGACTTCCGACACATTAAAGTTGAATATGATGCCCAAACGGTTATTATGGTGTTGCGAAGTTTGTCAGTAGTGGTGGTGGTAGTGTTGAATTAATTTTAGCAGACTATGTGGTTTAGTTAGTTCTTCTTTTTATGTTGATTTGCGAATTAAGTAACTCATACTTTGCTTAGGTCAACTTCTTCCGAGACAGATGTTAGACAATGTGATGCTCTTATTCTCTCCTCGTGTATTTTGTCTTGGTTTATTAGATAAAAATGGTTGAAATCAAATATAATAAGATGGTAATTGAATAACTTAAACTCTTCTTGGGACAGATTAGATCTAAATGAGATTGGCTGTTTGTGTATGTTCCAAAGCCTTGAGTTATCAAATTCAATATAGGCTTAAATAGGACAATATTGATGCCTTAAAACGACAGATTAAGAAAATTATAAAAGTGGAGACATGGATGGATTGGTGATGGAAGTAGCAGTGGCAATACTACAAAATTTAGTTTTGTCTACAACCCACAATAATACAATAATGCAAAGCCCAATTTTGTCTTGAATCAACAATATTCAGCATCTACCAGAAAATAGTATAATATTTACTGAGAGCTAGCTAAAACTTCTGAGAGTAACATGCTTCAACGTCTAAAGTCTAAACTAATTATATATATAGATCAAGATCCCAAAAAAGAATTAATTAATTAACTTATGGTTTTAATTGGAGCAATATGTGCATGCACTGAAGCTACAACCCTAGCTTCCATTAATGGTTTATTTTTGTTTGAATGGAACTAAAGCAACCACATGCACAAGCACAAAGCCACAAGTTTAATGAGACTGAAAAATTAATTGAAGCCAATTAATATGATATTATTATTTGTTATTGGATAAAGAGCTCATAACAAAATACAATTCTAACCCAATGATAATGACCTTTGCAGTGACATCCTCACTGTCCTTTCATTGACTTGTGAGATCAAATAGTATTATACATTGATGCATTGTAAGTAAAAATGCAGCTTTCTTGTACTTTTTGCTAACTAATTAACATTCTCATTAATTGTAAGGTGAACCATTTATGTAATATATTATAAAAGGAAGTTATGAGGAGTCATTTTCAGATTTGAGTTCATCAAAACTCAATCACATAGGAACCTAAATCTTTTCCATCAACTATTTGGTTTACATAATCAATTTCTTGTTATTAGTAGTAAAATTTGAAAAAAAAATTTAAGTGCACAAATATTATACAAATGTTGATATTATGGCTTTGAACCAGTATAGCTACTCAATTAAATTTTCTTTATTTTACACTTGTTTCATCTAATTTCATCGAAAATTATAGCTGACGTGCTTCAGTCACACATGTATGTTCTTATTGAGTTTTCTGTTTTACTTGTATCGTATAAGAAGTTATTAATGTACACAAAACACAGTTACTCTCATTATAATTTTATTTTTAAAAAGTTTAAAAAAGTATGATATTGGACAAATTATGAATGAAGAAAAAAAAAGCCATCGAGATTTTTAGAAGTTAATGCAATACAAAGTATAAACAAAGTTCATTTAACTTGACTTAACATTGATATAATTAGTATAAGAAGAAGCAAAAATACATAAAAATTTCAACTTACCTCTTGTCTTTTCTTAATTTCTACTCTAATGCTTTCTAACCTAACTAATCCGGTAAGATCGCAAAATTAAATAAAATAAATATGACAATTGCTTCTTCTACTCTAATAATATTCAAACCCAAGTAAGGCTAGCTACACATCACATGCAGATTCAGGATTAACAATAATTTCTCAGTCGTCGCTGAAGCTCTTAATCCAAAGCCTTGACTTAATTGGCATTTAATTAATATAATTTTGGTGCCAGCTTCATTCCCAGAGAATTATTACACCCCAAGAAGCACGTAGTAGAGTATTGTTATGGGCAATGCAATCAACATTCCAAAAATAACCCTGCAACAATTAATTTAAACACATATTAATCATCAAAATTTGATCATAAATTACTTTTTTTAATCATAAACTCGAATCTGAGAGCTAAAAAATTGAAATGATTAAAATACTTACGCGGTGCTAAGTATATCTGCATGAACATTGTATTCTTTAGCGAACACAAATGGAACAATCCCTTGGGGAAGAGCAGCTTGAACTATAGCAACATGTAGAAGAACACCTCGAAGCCCTATGGCTATGGAGGTTGCTGCAATCACTGCTGGGCCAGTCAAGAACCGCACGGCCATTGAAAATGTTGCCACTGATTTTCCACAAGCTATGAGCTTTGGTTGCAAAGCCATGAACAAACCTAGACTGAACATAGCCATTCCCAGACCAGCATCTGATAATATGGAGATGGATCCACTCACAATTGAGGGCATTTGGATATGAAACCTGCCATCACCAAATTCAAAATGAAACTAAATACAATTATATCAGTGCAAGAAAACTCGCAATGTAATGGATTCAGTCACAAAATGTAATTTGTGATAAAACTGTGGCCAAATGATTCATGTCATTGTTTGGGTCGTCACAAATAGTTGTGACAGATTTTCTCAGTTTAATTTACCTGAATGAAATGAGAGACCAGGTGAGACCTAAGAGACTTGAATAAGTGTTAGGGTTTCTGATTAGCTTCCTCCAAACCATGATGAGAATGAGCCTTGTCATCACACTTGCTGGAGGCATCTGCTGCCTGTTCTTTCCTCCTCCTCCTTCCATCTCTACCTTCTTCTGGCAATTACTGTACGGCGACGCGCTCGCCGGATACTTCAGTCCGTCCTCTATTTCCATCTCTTTCTCTCCGCTGTTCTTCCTCCCCGGACTCATGTTCTCAATTAAATCATGCATAGCTGTAGTTTCGAAACAACATTTAACTCTTCATTATAATCAAATTTCATAACATAATATATTTGTGCATATATACACACCCTAAAAACAAAAACTTTGTTCTAGTAAATTCTCAAGGAGTTTCAAAAGCTTGTTTGTACAATATGAATAAGTACAGAGATAGCTTAGGTGCATACATTTAATGTTACTTACATATCAGCTAACATAGTGACACATAAACTATGTGCAGCAATATTTTTCCAATGTTGATAACAAACATTTAGAAGACGTGGACACATGTTATGTGTTAGTATGTATACCACTTTAGAGAGAAGCTCTAATTTGAAAGTTGGAGAAATTTAAGCACCTTAAATCTCTTGAACCAATAGATGTTGGGATTGGGAATGATCTATATATATTGTTAAGGTAAATAATTAATGTGCAATGGAGAAGATGGACAAACCTCTTGTAGCAGTGTTTTCTTGAGGTTTATCCATGGAAGCAAAATCAGTAGAGGCAGCTCTATTCACGGCATGTCTCAAGTTCCCCTCCGAAACAGGGGAAGCACTTGAGCTCCAAACAAACATGTGAAGCTCCTTGTTCGGAGCCCCCGCCGCCGCCACGCCTCCACCGCTCCCACCGCCTTCCTTCTTCCTCGCGACCGGCGGCCCGCCGCTAC
>JAYMTE010003032.1:0-10315 GCA_036897545.1 Pelargonium fulgidum
AGTACTGCAGATTATTTGGGGTTGAAAGAGTCTAATTGTGTCGAGATAGCACTTCCCGGGAACCAGTTAAATTTGTTTCCTGTCCCGAATTACATTAGTGAGAACCCGAATGTAAATTTACCAACAAGGCTGGGTGTTTCAGATCATATCAACTGGCAAGACTCAAGAAGTGGAAGCAACAACAATTCTCATCTGATGTACTCGGATTTGAGCTCGATGAGCATTTCTAGTCCTTGGTGCAGACAACACGACCAGGTTATGCTGCAAGAGAATAGTTCAGATCACGTATTGCTGAACAGAACACGACCAACAGTGAGACTGATGGGTAAAGATGTTGCAATTGGGAAAAGTAGCGAACTGGGATTTGAGGACGGGAATGTTTGGACCGACAAGGAAATTGTTGCTGAGCATCACAACGGCATTTGTGGACTTGACAGCAACTCGGGGAAGAGTCATTTTCATAACTTTCAGCAAGATTGGATCTTGCATTCACCATTGGGAGCTCAAAGAAATCATCAAACTCCACGAACTAGTTTGCTGATGGCAAATCCTCCGGCATCCAGGTTTTCTCACCCATACCTCAACTTGCATACTAATTTAGCATTTCAACATGGCACGGTTCCTAGCTCTCGCAATCATAGTTCGACATTTCACCCTTTTACACATCCATCACCCACTTCACGTGCATTTAGTAGCTCGAACAACTTCCCAGAGCCCGTCATATCCGGATTTGAATATCTAGAACCGAGGCCTCAACATATGGGTGTGAGTCCTAAGCATAACTCATTTCCCGTGACCAAATCAGCCTTCAACTTCCCGTTCTTGCATCCGGATTCTAGAGAACAAGTCCAAGCCCGAGAATCTTGGTTCGAGAGTTCCTCCAAGACCTTGCCACCATGGTTATTAGATGCAACAACACAACAGAAAGGACCAATGTTGACCTCTACCATATCCAATCAACCAATCCATCATCCACCAATGGTTTCCTATCCCCATCCACTCGTTCCAATCCATCCCGGGATCAAACCACCCAATCCTGCCATCAATACGAGCTATAGGAACAGAAACAAGGTCAAAGAGCGACTAAGCTCAAAATCGTTTGGGATTAGAGATCCCGACTTTTGCAAGAAACCCAAAAAGAGAGTGTCCGACACAGTAAATACATCGCCTAAGCCCACCAAGATGCGGTTTCTTGACATGCAAGAAGATTCGGGGCTAATGACAGAGGCGTTTTGTAGTAGAATGCAATGCAATGCTGTTGCTGGTAGTTCGGATATGCAAGAAGATTTGGCAAGGCTGAGAAGAGCTTTTGAGCTCGATTCGAACAGAGATATTGGAAGCAGAGTCGGATGTAACGTTCACGATCAGGCCAACATAGAATCTTGTTGTATGGAAAGATCATCGGGTCCGATCAAACTAACTGCAGGAGCTAAGCACATACTGAAGCCTATTGATCAAGACATGAACTCTAGGTTGATCCATTCAACTTTCCCATATGTTCCAGCAACAAGTTCGAGTAGATCCATGGAGCTTCAGAAGAAAACAGCAAAGGTCTACAGGTTTTAGAGAGTAAGTCCCATTACACACTCACTGACATATATATATATATATGCGGAGTTCTTTGAAAAAATGTAATATGTTCCTATGTAACAGGAATGCAAATCTATCTAAGATAAAAATGTGTCCGTACGTGAGGATCCGAAGCTGCATGCTGATATGAAAGTTGAGGTGTTGGTACATTTCATAACACAGGAGTTGCAACTAGCTAGTACGAGGATGTTTTGTTTTGTTTTTTTTCCTTCTTCTGTTGAATCATGGATTCTATATGTATACTTATTATGGCTAGTATGCGACATTATAAGAGTGGACCTTTATGTTTTTTCCTTGGGGACAACTTATTATTATATGTAAAATGTCGAGCTGTTTTGATGGTTTTGCATGTATTATTTGTGCTAAACTACAATTGTCCTTTCCTTTCTTGCACTTGCTTGTATGCAGGTGTTAAGAGTCTTATGTACATAAATGGAATCGTGTTGATATATGTGAGGTAGTGCGTGTATTAATTTTCTTATGCAGTTGATGTGATGACTCGGTTAAAATACAAAATTATATATATATTTTTTGTTTTATGAATTTAAAATTCAAAGGAAGAAATAAAACCATCCCAATTCTTTTAAAAATCTAAATGATACCGACACAAAAATCACTTAATCAAAGATGATTTCAAAAAGTTGCATGAAATTAACATAGGTGTAATTCAAATCGACTATCAAAACGCAAAATTATAATTCATTTTATTATCTACAAATTCAATGCACCATAATTGTATAGGTTAACTTCCATTGATTAAAAAAGATAGCAAAATGATTAAAATATATATTGTACAATATTTGATCCTTAATTGTATTGGAACAATTAAAGAATACAGGAAATGGAATAAAAACCACATTATAGTTAATATTCGTTACAAATATATCAGTAATCAAATTCTCATTACTATATATTATGCTTGTTCAATCACATTTACATATAACTTTGATCCGGTTTCTGTTTCTTGGCTTCTCTCTCAGCCTGCACATATATAAACACAAAACCAAAACTCAACAGCAATTATAAGAGTAACAAATGTAATATTTTCTGATATATATATTTGAGTTAATTACCGCTCTGATGACTCTTTCGAAAGCTTCATTTCCATATTTCTTGACGTATCGTTCCACAGATTTCCTGGAATCAAGACTCATCATCTGGAGCACCTTCCTCAAATCCTCAGGATACTCAGAGCTCACTTGTCCACCACCAATCTTGTTCATATATTTTCTCACATAATTCTCGTAAATATAAGCTGCACCATTGAATATTGGCAGCACCAACCACATGCAGAACAACAGCTTTATGTATGGCCAAAATGGAAGCCTATAAACACAAAGGACATATCAGTGCACGACACTTTCATTATTATGAGATTTGTGATAAATTACTTATATATAATAATAAGCATGCATGTGCAAATAAATATATAATATGCACGTACGTACCAAGCAAGAACTTTCCAGAAGGAGAGCTCGAAAAGGGTTATGAATGAGTATAAAACCCAGTAGGTCAGCCATTGCTGATCATCTACAGACGAGGGACTTTCAATGGCTCTCATTGATGCATATCTGCATGCAGTTGATATATAATGATTTAAATGAAAACTATATATGTTAGTGAAAATCAATATATATATATATATAATTAAATTTTAGCTAGGTTTTCTCAAACTTACAATGGAAAAAGAAGCATCACTCCTGGCCTGCAAAAACACAACATAAATACAGTCTCAATATCAAGAACAATATATAAAACACACACACATATATATATGTATATATGTATGTATGTATGTATACATAAAGGTGGGATATATTTACTTACCCGACCAACGCATCCAAGCGTCTTGCAATGGCTCCAAGAACTCCCATGGTGTTGAAGAACTAATATGGTGCAATTTGATTCAGAAAGAGCAATAATGGTGTATTTTCTGGGTAGTGAAGATGATGATGATGATGATGAGCAAGAAACCTTGGCGCAGATTTAAAAGAAATAATTGAAGAAGATGAGGAATAGAAGGTAGGTAGGTTGGTGATGAAAAGAAGCAAAGAATTTTTGTTTGCATAACCCAAAACCAAAAGCCTTCTTTCCTCCAACAACAAGGAATTTGCTAGACGAGACAGAACATTACAAACCTATGTTGTTTCTTTTGAGAGTCCAAGGAATATTTATCTTTAACTTATAAAATGATATATGCTATCTTTACATTACTTTTACCAATGCATTTTAAGGTTATTACATTTTTTATTCATATGCGAATAAGCTAATAATAAGAAAAAAGTAGCTTTAATTGTCCCTAAACTTAATGTGGGATTTTTATTGTGGAAGTGTCAACCATTCCTTTGGAGGGGAAGTGTGTAGGTATCATTATATAATAAATTATTTAAAATTGATATTATATCAGCTAAATATTTATGTAATCATAATAATAATATACAACACAAAAAATTATAAGAATTTTTTTAATAAATACAGAAGTTGAGATTCTCCCACTAATAGTCATAGATAATTACCGATTTTTTTTTATTTTTGAAATAGATAATTACCGATTCTTAAACTAATCACAAAAAATAAATTTCTTTTTTGGGTATAAACCACGGGTTTAGAATCTTAATTTTTGTATGTAATATTTATATCCAAAATTGACCTTTGCCATATATTTTTTAGTTGTTGCCACAACTCTTTATAAAAATATAAACATCTAACATGCAACTGGAATCTTTTTTAAGGAGTAAAGTAGTAGAGAGAGAGAGTATCTATGATCCTAACAAATTTAGTAATGATAATTGGTTAACATATTAATCTAAATCATACAAAATCAAATTTTGGTACTTATATTACCAAACAACCACCACTTCTATAAATACTTACAAAAAACAGCAAAAGTGTTACCAAACAACCACTAATAAAACACATTTTGGAAAACCAAGCATCTTAAAAGAATTTCAAATCAAATGGTCTCAATGTTTTTAAAAAAATATTTGTGGCCCCGGGCCGTTGCATTAATAAATAAAGACCATGAATTTATAAATGCTAGTACGATCAATACTACAAAACAGTGCGAGTGCACGTTACGAGCACACATACCTCGTTTCATCGAAGTCATTAAACTGAAGTTATAATTATAATTAGGTAACTTGCAATTAGGCTTTCCCTATTACTTATTTTCTTCTAATTACTAAACATTATGTAAATTAAAAGAGTTCAGGTGTGATTTGTACCTTGATGTTTGAATATTTGACTTCAGGGGGTAAAACAGTAATTTAATAGAGTTCGAGCTACAATTTCCCCAATTTTCGTTACGCGCCTCTCTCTCTCTCTCTCCTTCACATCACCCATTGCATTATCAGACGAAAGAGAAGACAACAGAGACACCTCCACACAGCCAAAACCCTAACCGCCACCCCAATTTGGGTCGGGTCGCTGCAGCTTCACCATTCACGTAAGCGCTCTCTCTACAAACCCTAATTTTGTCTTTCTCTTTCACTGTTGATTTCTCAATCAATTACAATTCAATCTCGGTTTTAACCCTAAGAAGGTTCTGTTCGGAGCCCGAGTCCGATTTACTCCTCCTCCTAATTTTAGTTCTTGTCGGTGTCTCGATTCCGATCCGAGACCCGTCTTGTTGCTTTCTGTTTTAAAAATTGGGCCTTTCTACCCGATCGGTTAAGACCCGTTTGCGCGAACACAACCGGGCCAGGCGGGTAGTGGCAGATCGTATCCGGTGGTCTCCGACTGAGGGCGGGTCGAACCGAACCCAATGTTTTGATAAATAATAAAAAAAAAAAGGCGAGCTTTTTAAGTTTTTGTGGCCTTGCAGTTCAATGTCTCTCTGCTTCTGTTGTTTTGAATTTATGACTTTATGTGGCCAATTGATTTTGTTCTGTTTGTTTCCAGTCCAAACCCTATAATTAGTACCATGTGAAGAAGTGTAATCTAGAATTGGCTTGGTTGGTTGTAGGTTTGTTTTTGTTGAATGAAATAGCAGATGAATCATGTGACTTTTAACCAAAAAAAAAAAAAAAAAAATTCCCCCTTCATGTTTTGTTTGGGTTGGGTTGGGTGTGCTAAAGTGAACCCAAGTTTTGAAATTTCAATCTCAATTGAGGTTTTGGAATTGTTGGTTGGTGTTGTGGTATAGGATCTCTGTGGTTGTATAGGTCTTTGAACCTCTTTGGCTGTACAAAATACAAATAGGTTTCTTTATGTAATGTTGTTATTCTGTCTTCTTTGGGGGAAGAAAGAAAAATTAGTCGATAATGAACTTCTCATTAACTATTACAAGTAAACGTTTAGTCCCATTCTGTGATGGCACATTCCTCGCTTAACTATTTGATTTGAATGATGGAGCTGTCTTTGAGAAGCTTAGTTATTTGAAGCTTCTCTTGTTACTTCGTCTTCCTAAGTGATATTTTTGCCATCAACTTGATCTATGCATGCTATTTTCTTTAATAATAGTCTCTTTTTACAAGTATTCTGCCAATGTTCAGGGACCCTTCTACAAGGGTTAGGCTTAGGAGTGTTATGTATCATCACAAGATGTTGAGCTTTTGGTGTTTATTGAAATTAACAATAGGTACTTTGTCATTGTTGGTTTAAAAAAAAGTAAGAACTAAGAAGCTTGTTGGTACTATGAGGAGAGACTAGAGAGAAATTATAATCCACCTGAACTCTTAAAACAAAGCTGAAACTATGGTTAATGTAAAAGGATTAGAGAACAATTACAATGAAGCTTTAAGGTGCAGGCTGCACAAAAAGACAATGAATAGACCAAATCATAACTGTGATATGTAAAAATTGAATCAAGAGATGTAGAGTATCTCCTAATTTGAAGCTCATGGGAAAGTCTCTCTGTCAATCTAGAGCTTTGGGTTGTCATTATAACCTTTCAGGTTTCAATGCCATATCCTTGGCATTTACAATTTGCACTCTTTTTTGGGCTGCCATTGCCAATAGTTCTGATGGAACCTGTTACTTAGTCCATAAATTATTGTAGGTTTCCCTTACCAAAATCTGTTTGGTTCAGAATGTAGTGCTATATTGATATTGCTCTAGATTTTTTATTGGAGTCAGAGTGCTTCTTTTAGAAAGGGAAGGCGCATTTCCTTACCAGTTTACTCACTGCTGTTAGTCTGTTTCCATTCTAAAAAACAGGAAGACAGATAACAAGTATTAAGGAAAAAAATGCACTCTTATAACTAATGTAAATATAATATGTAGCTTCAACGAAGGTTTTTATGGAGTTATCTCGCAATTTTATCATGTTTACCTTTTTGCTGGTTCATAGTTGTTATTTACCATATCCAATTTCTATTCATGGGGCTTTATAAGACCATTTTATATTTACCTGCTGATAAACTGTCATCTCAACTAAGATTTTTTTGGGTCTGACAAGTTTAGGTGCTTATTTCCATCATAATTTACCTGAGCTAGGAACTGTCTGTGGGTTTTCTGGTTGAACTGCTGGTCCATTTTCAATTAGCTATTCATCTGGTTTTGTGATGTATATACATTTTACTTTATTGTACGTGGGAGCTTGTTAAACAATGCCTAATGATCACTGTAGAGGACATCATACAACTTTTAATCCTAATTGCTGTTAGTTACATGCGATTTTAACAAGGACTTGGCGTTTTGAAAATGAATGTAAGGCAAACCTTGAGGGTATTTCACATTATTTCCCTGATTGTTTTTCTTTTAACACATAACCAATTATATGATATTGATTTTATATTTTGATGTTGAAGACTTATCTTTACAACATGAAATTTATTTGCTAGTAGTAATACATTTGAATTTCTCTTTGTGCAGATTGGTATTCTAAGTCCATGCAATGGATTTATCAGGGGCAGTCATAGTCAAATCTAGCAGATTAAAATCAGTTGTGTGGAATGACTTCGATAGATTTAAGAAAGGTGACACATGTGTGGCTGTTTGTAGGCATTGTAAAAAGAAACTCAGTGGCTCGAGCACTAGTGGAACCTCTCATTTGAGGAATCATTTAATCAGGTGTCAGAGAAGATCTAATCCTGCCAAACCTCAAATACTTCCTGCAAGAGAAAAGAAAAAGGAAGGAACACTTGCTTTGACAGATTTCAGTTTTGATCAAGAGCAGAAAAAGGATGAAGCACTTAGCCTTGTGAGTATTAAATTTGAACATGATCAGGTGAAAGATGATGTGCTTAACCCGGTTAGTATTAATTCCTTTGATCAAAGGCGAAGCCGATTTGATCTTGCTCGCATGATAATCTTACATGGCTATCCATTAGCTATGGTTGATCATGTTGGATTTAAAGTATTTGTTAAAGATCTGCAACCTTTGTTTGATCTTGTGTCCTTTAATAGAGTTGAAGCTGACTGTCTCGAAATTTATGAGAAAGAGAAACAGAAGGTGTATGAGGTTTTAGACAAGTTGCCTGGGAAAATAAGTGTCAGTGTTGATACATGGTTGTCCATGGATGATGCCATGTACATGAGTTTGACAGCGCACTACATTGATGAAGATTGGCAGTTGAAGAAGAAGATTCTAAATTTCACTGTGGTTGATCCTTCTCATACAGAAGATACACATTCAGAATTCATCATGAGCTGTCTGATGGACTGGGATATTGACCGAAAGCTGTTTTCCATGACATTTGATAGTTCTTCTACCTCTGACAGCACTGCTTTGAGAATTAGAGATCGGCTATCCCAGAATAGGTTTCTCTTCTGTAATGGTCAGTTCTTCGATGTCCGCTGTGCTGCAAATGTTCTCAAACTGATGGTTGAAGATGCAATGGAAGCACTATACGAGGTGATCCATAAGATACGGGAATGCATTAGTTACGTTAAATGTTCACAAGCAACACAAGAGAAGTTCAATGAGATAGTACAACAAGTTGGGGTAAAGAGTGAAAAGTGTTTATACGTTGATAATCCATTGCAATGGAACTCGACTTTTTTCATGCTCGAAGCTTCCCTAGAGTACAAAGCTGCATTTGCTCTTCTGCAAGAGCAAGATCCTGCATTCACGATGTGCCCATCTGAAATTGAGTGGGACAGAGCTAGTGCTATTACGAATTACTTGAAATTCTTTGTCGAGTTCACTAATGTTATCACAGGAACAAAGTATCCAACTGCAAATTCATATTTTGATGATATTTGCGCTTTTCACTTGCAGTTGATTCAATGGTGCAAGAATTCAGATGAGTATCTTAATTCTCTGGCAAGCAAGATGAAAAGCAAGTTTGACATATACTGGGAAAAATGCCACTTAGGGTTAGCAGTTGCAGTCATCTTAGATCCACGATTCAAGATGAAGATGTTAGAATATTACTTTCCACAAATTTATGGCGACGATGCTCCAGAGCGCATTGATGAAGTTTCTAATTGCGTTAAGGCGCTTTACAACGAGCATTCTATTGGCTCCCCATTAGCTTCCATCGATCAAGGTCTGGCTTGGCAAGTAAGTGGCAACAATGGCTGCTTATCAGTTTCTGGAAGTGGTGGAAGAGATAGGTTGATGGGTTTTGACAAATATGTCCATGAAACTTCTCAGAGTCAAGGTTCAAAGTCAGACTTCGACAAGTACTTGGAAGAACCTCTTTTTCCTCGCAATGCTGCTGATTTTAGCATATTAAACTGGTGGAAAGTTCACACTCCAAGGTATCCTGTTTTATCTATGATGGCTCGTAACGTTCTTGCAGTTCCAATGTCAAAAGTTGCAGTAGAATCTGCATTCACCACCAGAGGTAAAGTGCTTGATCGCAATCGCAGTTTTTTAGTTCCAACTACTGTGCAAGCTTTGATTTGTTCTCAAGATTGGATCCAGAGTGAACTAGAAAGTTGAAACTTTAGCTCATTTATTCAATTTTGTTTGGCTTCTATCTGTCTCTTTATATATAGTTCTCAGACCAACTTTGTTCATTGTGGTTCCTTTTTATTACCTTATTGTAACTTTCTGGTATGATTGTAAGGAAATTTTGAACCAGATTTATATGCAAAGATATATTTTTCTCTTTCTATATAGCTGTACTTTGTATGATCCTTAACGCAGTGATAAGGTTGATGTCTTGCCAGATCAGAGGTACAGGCCTCAAAAACTTCTGTGAACCAAGAGTGAGATTGAGAATACAAATGATCCTCTTCGAACCTCATAGTTGTGGCCTCGTGGAAGTTGTTGCTCCAAAACTTTTCTCTCGGGTACTTCGAAAATTTTCTCAACATCTTTTCGACTCTTAAACTTGCAAAATAAGCATCCCTATTATAGAATCTCCTTTGATGCTTAAGTCGGATCTTTGTAGGTAATGATATTTCATAGAGTATTAGTCTCTCCCTCCAATGCTTCTTTATTGCGTTTTGTGGTGAAATTTTGCCTTGGTAAATTTACCACATATTTGGCTTTTATGGTTTGGATTTTTCCCTTAAGTTAGAAAGTTTCGTTCTTTTGTCGATTATTCTTGCACTATCGTGACTCTCTCAGTATGTGTGAGAAATAAAATGATTTCAAGGGGTTAGCCCGGTGGTTATGTGGACCATAGTTTTGATTTTTTTTTTAACGAATACAACAAGCTAAAGTGTGATCTTAATATCGTCTGATGAGAAAATACTTTGGAGGTGTGAGAATATTTGACTCAGAAACACCTTGACATGTGTATATTTGATATGTTTTTATGGTGTTTTATTCTTTAATTTATCTTATATTTATTCCGATTTTCTTATTTTAATGTATATTTTCTATCTT
>JAYMTE010003033.1:0-10313 GCA_036897545.1 Pelargonium fulgidum
ACTTAATCCAATGTTTAGCCTTCAGGTCTTCAAGTGTCTAGTGGTAGCAGTGCTCCAAGTCCGGTCAATGACCTGTAGTTTGCTAGGTAACACACCGTTAACCGTAACCCCCGAATGTGTGTCTGAGGGACCTCTCCAGCATGAGAATAAGATCTACACACAAACATAAAATAGTTTAAAGATTGAGAATCGAATCTCCGTAGTCTGTTTGAATTAAGGAAGAACACACAAAAATTGCAATGAACTATCGAAGAACACGAAGAACGCTTGAGAGTATTTTCAGATCCTTATGGGTAGTGTTTAGGTGATGAATTGACCAAACCTGATAATGTGGGTTTGAGACTTATTCTATATTCTTCAAGCTTACATGACACACAACGACTTTTGATTGGTCGTCATTAAGGTGGGGCCCATAGGCTTTGCGGTCTTTGGGTCACTACCTGTAGGATCTGCACACCAACAAGGCGAGCGATGGATGGTGGAGTAGTGCCTACTAGATCTGCACACCAGTAGGGCAACTGACATTCTCAGTCTGTCTCTTTGCCAGTTGGTCTTGCTTGCCAACTGGGCTCTCGGTATCATCGATCGTCAGCCATGTGGGAGGTGAAGTTCATATTTGTTTAGTGTCTAGGGAGTGTATTGGCTAAGACATGGAGCCAAGTGGGGCGCACGTAACCTCTATGGAGTCTATGGCTAGTCTTAGGCTTTCCTATTAGGTCAACGCTCCCTTGTCTTGGTCTAGACTTCTTAGGTTCTGGTTGTCTCAAGTAAGCTTTTCGGGATATTATGAAAGGGTCTCTCTCCTGTATCATATACCAATTTCTTAAAAGCTATAATGGATTTTTATAATATAGAGTTCCTTGGTGGGTGACCCCTAATGTTTGACCCCCTCTCAGAGACCCCTTATCTAGAGACCCCGCCATAGACCCCCTACTCAGAGACCCCTTATTGGGGATTCCTTATTATGACTTTCCTAATTTTGATACGATTCCTCTTATCTTTGGCATCTTAGTTTAGGTAACTGGTAAGTAAGACTCAATGTCTTGGCACCCATGTGGTCGGCTCTAGAAGAGAGAGGGGGGACGGGCGACTTCATGTAACACGAGTCGTGTGGGCCAGCTTGCTCCTATGCGACTTGCACGCACCCTTGAGTTCGGGTGTTCTTGCATCTGCGTGGGTTCGAATGACCACGTGGTCTTAGGCTCATGTGACCTAGGGCTCCCGTGGTCCGAGTCACGTGGGTTCGGGTTGTGGACCTCATTTTTTCAGGGACCCAACTCACTCCCATGTTGACTATTGATCTTGACTTGCTATGTCATGTGTCACGTGGTGATTGGTCGGGAGGTGACTAATTTTTTTATGTTGAATCAGCTTGTTTTAAATTTTTTATGAGCATGATAATGAAAATCATTCTCATTAACATTCCCAGCATTTGCATTCTCATTGGCAATTTTATGTAATGCCTTTTGAATAAATTAAATTGTGAGAATGTGATGCTACCCCCAAAGATCATAAATTTACTTGATAGATTACAATATGATCACACATGGCGCTTGAGTGCCACATCATTAAGGTTCTCGGCTTCAAAGTTTGTCCTAAGATCATGTGCTCAAGACGCTAGACCAGAGTAAGACTTACTTTCGAGGTCGCCGACGATGCCCAAAGCTATTGCGCGCGCCCAACGCCGATGGTTGCTTCCGAGATCGCGAAAAACGCCCAATGTGGCATGGAAATTTCTAAAACCATTGTGTGTGGTCAACGCTTATGGTTACAATCAAGGTTGCCGACGGCGCCCAAAGCAGCTCAGATAAAATACTGTCTATTTTATCTGGACACTGTGCCATGAGAGAGGAACTTAACCGTGAGCTTAACAAACTAACTAGGCATGATATTAGAGGTTAATATATATAATTAGGCAGGTGGGGGCTGGGTTGGGATTTGTATCCAATAATTGAAGAGGTGATGTGATGTGAAGTCCCCAAAAATGGGTGGGCAAGCATTGGGAGAGGAATCAATGTGGAGTCACTGTTTTGAGATAAAAACCAACCACAAAAGAGAAAACTAGCTAGTAAACAACACTGTGGTCACAACAATTGCCATATTTCATGTTGCTTCCTCTGAATAATTGCAAAAAGGTTGAATCATTGTGTGGCCAAAAACTTGTCACAAAAACAAGATCAGTGGAGTGTGTTTTTATGGGGAGGAAAATCAGGTAATAAACCAAAGGAAAATCATTGCATGAAGTGGGTTTCTATAACACAAATTGAGGTAACACCACCACCTGAGAGTGAGACATCAGTGTTTTTATGAGGGTGTGAAAGAGAGAGCACAACACAAGCTGTATATATTGTGTATCAACTTAAAGATCTCTTAATGTTTCAGAGCCCCACGTGGGATTGTAGTAAAATGCAAGTACCTTACGTTATTTTCATCTCCCTCTTTTCTCTCTCTTCTTCTAATACCGTCAACTTGCATTATTTATTTTCTTAGATTTAAACCATATAGTTTTTGAAAATGTATGTAAACTCGCGATTTACATCTTTAAACTGTTTTACCGTACTAAAATTAAGTCTCATTCGAGAGTAATTAAGTCACAGTTAAAATTAATCATTTTTCTCATGGGTGTGTTGAGCGAGGATTAAACACAAACGTTTTTCTCACCCACACTGTCTATGTAGCCAACTGTGCCACTATCCTTGAATGACATGCATTATTTAGTATTAGTAAAAGATTTAATTTGATCTCTGAACTTCCGTGTTTCGATCCAATATGGTCACAAACTTTTTTAAATCAAAATTAGTACTTGAATTTTCGTGTTTCGTCTCAATCTGGTTTCTGAACTTTTATTTAACATAAAATAGTTTTTAAACTTTCAAATATTGACCCAATTTGGTTCTTCAATTTTGATATAAGCTCAAGGCCAAGAAAAATTTTGGGTCAAATATAACTTAAGGGATCAAATTGGGTAGAAAGCGAAAATCCAAGAACCATTATGAGTTAAAAAAAATTTAAGACTAAATTGAGTCATATTCTTGTAGGAGACACTAAATACAATGATATAATGTCACCTTATCCATAAATATTTATAACCACTTCAATAAATTTGTGGACGCAAATCGCCTCTCTCGGATCCGTCAGCTGAGATTCCGAAGGTACACAACGTCACAGGGTAGTTTGAGAAATTGCTAAGATTTTGGTTGGGTTGGGCTTGAGCCCAATATGTTGGTAATCGCGATCAAAACAATGAACCAGCCACCAACGTAAACACATCGATCGATCCATCTTCCGACCGACCATGGCAATGGCGGTTTCCAAGCTCTTGAGCCGTCTTCGAACTCCGTCTCGCTCACCACGATCTCTCCTCACCACCACCACAACCACCATCTTCTCCACCGCCGTCTCATCTCCACCGCCGCTCCAAACACCTCCTCTATCTCCCGAAGCACCCACCAAGCCCTCCGCTTCTTCGTCTCTCAAGGAGCTCGAGCTTGCCAAATTCGCCGCCATTGCTGACTCCTGGTGAGCTATATATGATCTCTAGTGTGGCTCGGCTTTGTTGGTGGTTACAGTTGGGAAATTCCATCACTTAGAATTTGTATTTTTTTCACTATGCTGAATTGCAGTCCATGTACCTTGAATGCTACTAATACAAAAAGTTTCACTTCAAGGCTCCAGCAATGACCTTTAGATCTCCATTATTTCATATATGTTTCTATGTTAGAGTATAATACTAATATTGGGTTTTCAACTGTTAGCTTGAGGCTTTTAGTTGAATTGATTATTTACATGGTATTAGAACATTGGTGACTAAAACTCCCGAATTTGAATCCTAGCGTCACCCGTATTAAATTCCAGCACATGAACCTGTGCATGGGCCACGGGCAAAGCGAAATGGGATTGCACGTGAGGGGACGTGTTAGAGTATAAAACTAATATTGGACCTTCAACTATTAGCTTAAGCTTTTAACTGAGTTGATTCTTTACATTATATGATGTGTTTTATTTTCTTGAACTTGAACTGGTTTTTTAGTGTTACAGCTTCACATTTAACATTTTGCGTCTGTATGCTACACTACTAAATGACCTCAATATCCTCAAATATCTAATTAAGCACTTGATGGTTCATGGCTGTGTAATTTGAACCTCGTATTGTGTTATGGTTAGGTGGGATTCTCAAAGGACATTTAAACCATTGCACAACATGAATCCTACAAGACTAGCATTCATCCGCTCTACTCTTTGTCGGCATTTCAGGTACATTACACTATTTTCTTCTTGTTAGAGTATAAAACTAATATTGGGCCTTTAACTATCAGCTTAAACTTTTAGTTGAGTTGATTCTCTACATGGTATCAGAGCATTGGTGACTATAGGTCCTGAGTTCGAATCCTGCCACCACTCATAACAAAAATGGGCTAGCACGTGGGAGGACATGTTAGATTATAAAACTAATATTGGGACAACACAAGGCAAGAAATGGACCTGTGTATGGGCCACGTGCAAAACAATAATGGACTTGAACTTGAGAGGGCGTGTTAGAGTATAAACTAATATTGGGTCTTCAACTATCAGATTAAACTTTTAGTTGAGTTGGTTCTTTACACTTCTAACTTTATGCTAACGACTTCTTTTGCATGGCATTAGCTATGGAGTCAGTATCTCATTTCTTGGATCATTATGTATATAGTTTCCATTTCCCTTCCGAAGCTCTTTAAGAATCTATGTCATTACTCTAAAATTGTTGGATTTGTTGGAATTGTCCTTGTTCAATTTTTTCTGTCCTGAAAATGTATTGTGTTAATGGACTCAGTTTTAAGTGGAGCAAGTACTTTGCCTTGAATTTACTACTAAAAAGATGCTTAACAGTTGGTATATTAAACACCCTCATAAGCTAGTTTACATGATTATAAGGATTGCAATAACGCTTGATATGATTAAACTATATATGAATTATGAAATATTTAAGATAGCAAGACTAACTATAGAGTTTTATGACCTTTGGAAACTTTTTGTCTTCAAACAGTCATAGTGCTTTACTGGATATATTGCAGCAATGAAAGAAAATGCTAATGTTCAACAATTGTGACTTTGTGTCGATGAGTCAATAATTAGTATGAAGTATCAAACTTGTATTTTTTAAATTTCTAATACCATGTTAAACATGGTATTATCTGCTGCAAAGGTATACTTGTATTACCTTATGCTTCAAATTTATATGCGCTAAAACTTGGTTTTTATTTTTTTTTTATTATTTTTTTTAAATCCTTCAACCCTGAGGTTCTTGCTATCTATGTTTCTTATGGCTAATCAGATTAATAGTACCAATAAATTTACTTTCTTGATCTTGTGCTCTCCAATTCTGATCACCTTGTCCTGTTACAGGAAAGACTCAAACTCTTCTAGGCCTTTTGAAGGACTAAAAATCGTTGATGTTGGCTGTGGAGGTGGAATCCTTTCGGAGGTACAGCTACCTTTTTTCTGTTGTCAGAAGTTAGAACCTTCCTTCACTTTGTCATGTAAAATATTGCAATTCTTAAGGATCAAAATCTTGTAGTATATTGGTGTCCTTTGTACCTAAATTTAGTAAAATAATAACAATCTAATTATGGGATATTTATCCTTGTAGTTATTCTTTTCATTTTATTTTTCAGCCTTTGGCTCGAATGGGAGCTACTGTGACGGGAATTGATGCTGTCGAGAAGAATATCAAGATCGCCCGCCTTCATGCTGTATGGTCATCTCCCATTTCTTGCTCACAAAATTTAGTAGCAGTTTTTATGTAAATATTACATGTTATTTTTTGTGCCCTTGTGGTGATTATGGCTAATCTTTTTATACCATAGTACCTTTGTATTTTCAAATCCATAGGTAGTTTGGATAAAACTTTCACATCAATGAATTCAGTTTTTTCATCAACAATAGTCTTTTTTATTTATTTTTAAGATTCTGCATTTTGAGTTATTTGTATGTCACCTTTCACTAACTCCTACTATTTTCTGCACTGTAGGGGACCATTTTCTATTTCTTCCTAGAATTCAT
The DNA here is from genome assembly GCA_036897545.1 of Pelargonium fulgidum. Classification (NCBI taxonomy): domain Eukaryota; kingdom Viridiplantae; phylum Streptophyta; class Magnoliopsida; order Geraniales; family Geraniaceae; genus Pelargonium; species Pelargonium fulgidum. Next base: position 6,040 of record JAYMTE010003033.1, read on the forward strand.
TTATTATCTGAATCTGATTACTTATTTTCAACGCTTAGCTGAACTTATGTACTAGTGGTTAAAGCTTTGTTTAATTCATTTTTCATTTCATGGTAATTGTTTTACACATTGTGACGTCCAGATTCCAGTATACAAAGTATGCTAGGAAATCACAATTTCCAGAATTCTCAATGTGATCTTCCGAGTCTCTACCAATATATGATTAGATTGAATTGTTAGTCACTTAGTACCATTTGTTAACTTGGAAATTTTTTCTACCGGTAAATTTATTATTTTCATGTATATTGTCTTTTGGGCTAGGATATTTATCAAACTTTAACTTATTTGCACAGGATTTGGATCCAGTGACTTCAAGCATTGAATACCGTTGCATTACAGCTGGTACATTTTTTAATCTTTCAAGATGATAATAGTATTGGTGGAATTGGTGAAGCCCTTGATGTCTTTTGCTTAATTCTGAATGAACATTTCTGGAGCTTGACACCCTTTAGACGCGTCCATTGGAAAACCTTGTAGCATGTTGAATTTGTTCTCAGTATGCCCATTGGACAAGTGCCCAATCTTGTCAGTGTGTAGGTTAAACACAAATCTTTGGTGATACACGCTCACCAACAGTTAAGGTGTCAAACATAGTCCAGTAGTTAAGGTACTATGTTTACCGTGATACATCACTTGCTTGATTGGTGCCTCCTAAAACACTAATTTATTTTGGGCCCTGAACATTCAAATGATGTTCTGGGAACATAAGGATTTTTGAATTTTGTATTAGTGACTGGAATTTCCTGATCATGGATGTTCTGTGAAATGATTAGTTTACTCCATAAACCTAAATGATTACTTTTCCATGGACAGAAAAGCTGGTTGAGGAACAGCAGAAGTTTGATGCAGTGATTTCTCTAGAGGTTCTCTCTCTCTCTCTCTCTCTCTCTCTCTCTCTCTCTCTCTCTCTCTCTCTCTCTCTCGATACACACACACACATATGTTGCATACTTATGTTCGGAATTACATAAGAAATATGTGCGTAATCCTGAATTATACACACACATGTTGCGTACTCATGTTCTGAACTGCATAGGAAATATGTACGTAATCCTGAATTATATAGTTCTCATCTTTAGCTCATTACCACTTCAAATTAGTTCTCATTTTAGTTCATTCCCACTACATTGGATATGTTATTAAAAAGTAACTAGTCAATAGCATATAAAATTTGTGTAAATTAGTTTTTGTGTTTTTTTCTTCATGCTTTCCCTTGAGGGTATTAGAACGGGTCTGGATTTGTATCTGACTTGTTTCTATATTGAACTTAAGGTAATTGAGCACGTAGCAAATCCTGCTGAGTTCTGTAAGTCCCTATCAGTGTTGACTGCTCCTGGTGGAGCTAGTGTAATTTCAACCATCAACCGATCTATGAGATCATATGCAACTGCTATTGTTGCAGCAGAGTATATGCTCCACTGGGTATTATTCTTTCACTCATTTTTCAGAACTTAATAATAATTTGTTCAACATGCTTCAACCGATCTGTTAGAATATTATGGAGATGACGGGTCACCGAACATGCTTCTGAATTATTTGCTATTTTCATGAAGTTGATATTTAGGTCGTCATGTTATGTGTGGTATTTGTTCATAAAAAAATGGCCTTTACCCATTGAACATGATGAGTCAAAATGAGATATAATATGAAGATGGTTATGTTTTACACAATAAGGGATGAGTACTTTTGAAAAAAAAAAGAAAAAAAAATGTTGTCAATATATGCACGATTATCATTTCTGGAGGGGTCAATATGTATTCAACCATAATTGAAGAAAATGTTTATTATGTCAGAAAAATTGAGTTCACATTCCCAGGAATGGGCGTGTTTCATTTGGTTTGTGCAATTCATGCTAACTTGGTTTCATTTTGCATTCACATGGGATGGTACATTGCGAGTAGCTGAATGCATGATCCGATTACACACACCCCCACTTTGCTTCCGTTTTTGTAATACTTGTTGGAGTAAGATATTATATGATTTTTAACAGCTTCCAAGGGGTACGCATCAGTGGTCAAGTTTCCTGACTCCGGAAGAATTAGTCCTCATCCTACAACGCTCTTCGATATCCGTAAGTCCGTACATACATTGCTAAAATCATGCCATGTGTACAATTCATTGATTGGCGTCTTAATGACTTTGGTTTGAGCAGGTTAAAGAGATGGCGGGTTTTGCGTATAACCCGTTGACAGGACGATGGATTCTATGTGATGATATCAGCGTGAATTTCATCGCCTTTGGTACCAAAAACATTTGAACAGTAATAGTGGGCATACTCAGATAGATGTAAAGGAACATTCTTTTTTCTCTTGGAAAGTGTTATTATCCAATCCGGACAATAATATTGTTGAGCTTCCCGAGGAGTGGGCCTACTGATTTTATTTTCACAATGCATTGCCCAATCCAAACCCTATCCCTTTCACCACTTGACATTTGTTCTGTTTCATCAAAGGAGCCTTGGTAAAAGGTATTCAATCTGGGTTTTTTTTTTTTTTTTTTATCAGAATTATTGTATGAATTATAACATAAACAAAAATTGAAGAGAATATATATACACACACATGTATAATCTGAGGGAGAATTTTTTCTTTATAAAAAAAAGGATGTGAATTATGACGAATTTGACAAGAAATTAGGGTATAGATTGTACCTAAAGTATAAAAAAAATTAAAACTATATTTATAACACTCTTAAATAAAATAATTTTCAAATTTTAGAAACTAAACCTTTTGGTTGGATCCGGAACAAATCCAACCAGTTCAGTTCGACCCCACAATCAACAACCCTAGTTGAGAGTTTAAAAAAGTTAAAGATGATATTCTCTTTACAACTATTGAGTTAGATTTTGAAGTTCAATCATTTCAATTCTACATTCTCTCTTATGTGATATACTTTAGTGGAAAACAGAAGAATCTCTTGACCTTGACACCTCCCGTATTTGGTATCTCTATTTTTTTTTTTTTACAACTTTAGAGCCTATGATCTTTTCTTCGTTTCATCTATCAGTTGTCTCATCCATTAGTGTATTTAAGATGGATATACATCCATCTTCATTTTTAACCTGCAAAATCCTTGCAAGGAATCGATCCGTAGCGGAGGAGTCGGCATCACCTGCTCCGTTGTCTTTGGCGGCGATGCCGCTTGGTCACTCAGTGATTCCCTTAGTTACAAACGCGTCTTCTTCATCTTCCTTATCTTATTCATCTTCTTTAACTTCATCTCTTCATTCTCTATCACAAACTCATCACCAAGTTCATTTCATCTCTCTCCCAAACTCACATCTTCTTCTCTTTGCTAACAACCATCAAAAGATAACGGCTCTAACCCATCTCATTTTCAAGATCTAGGCTCGATGTGGCTAGATTTGATTTTTTTTTTTTTTTTTTTTGTGAATACGAATTTTGATGAATTGAATCTGAAATTTTGATGATGTATTTGATGAATCTCAAATATTGATATGTTTACATTCATAAATGAATTAAATGAATCAATGAATCAACCAAAATTAAATATGGAAAACTACTTTGAATTTTCAGACAAATTTTGCAATTTATGGCGAAGGTTTGAAGTTTTTAGAGGATGTTTGAAGTTTTCGGCATAAATTGTGTTGAAGAACATACTAGAATCTTCATTCAACCATAGAAAAAAGTTTAGGGGTGTCTAGTGTTAGAGGTGTCGAAGTTAGAGGACATTTATGCCATTTACAAAACTTAGATCATGTGCACAACATAAGATACCAAAAAAACGAGTTTTCCATTAAACGTAACTGACAAATGGGAGGATGGAAAGAACAAAGGGTCATAAAGTTGAAAAAAAAAGATAGGAGTATCAAATGTTGGAAGTGTCAAAGTTGGGAGGTTCTTATGTAATTTCCCCTATTCTTTATCTAAACATAAAATAAAATATTTATCATTGACTTTATCTTTTCATAGAAGAATACCAAACCATACCTATATATGATGTCATAATTATATTAGATGGCACTTAAGTAATTTTATTGATGACTTGTCTGAATCACAATACACCATACTTGCTCTTATATACAGAGTGTTTCGCGTCATCATTAATATCATACCTCTCAAGTTCTTATTCGTTGAAACTTAATTTTAAGGTATGAAAAATATATATGTCACGTAAATTGTCAGGTCACTTTGTACCGAAATCGGAGACATTTAACATTTTTCTTATACTCCCTCCGTCCAAAAATGAGTGTCCTGTTTGTCTAAATTTTTTGT
>JAYMTE010003034.1:0-10312 GCA_036897545.1 Pelargonium fulgidum
CCATTTAATTTTTCTAAATGTCTAAAATACCCCTCATCATGTGTTTTCAAGTATTTGAATATTCTGTTGCCGGAAACTTCAAGTGCTTGAATATTCCGTCACCGTGTTTGAATTTTCTAACAAATCTTCAAAATTTAGTTAAAATTTTTGGATTAGTGTTAGTGGGTCATTAGTGTTAATGGGTAATTAAATAAGTTTTTTTTAAAGAATATCAGTTTCTAATATAGTAAGTGTTCTATAAATAATAATGAAAAAAATTAAATAAACATGAATTTGAATGTTAGAGTTTTAAATTTAGAAGAAATGGTATTTTAGTTTGTTTTGCTATTGAAGTTAGATTTAACTGACATTCCAATTTTGGAAATGTTTATAAAGATTATATGTTTTTAAAAATAATTTTAAGAAGTCATCTGTTTTAAGTGACAAGTCTATATAGTTATATGTAATTACCCCCCTAAAACAAATGAAGGTAAAAAAATGCAATTAATTATTTATAGCTAAACGACAAGTAGTTTCCAAATCGACAAGAGCATTCAGTAGATCACTTCACTACTAACTGCCACAACAACTACTGGTACCATATACCAAAAGATTGGAGACGGTGACGATGTCGACGAGAGTATAAATCATTCGAATGATTGTCAATGAAGCCTATCTCTCATTTAATTTCGCTTCATTACTCTCCATCTACTCTTTCTAAAACCCTAATCTTCTCCCCAAATTCTCCAGAAATTGCTTCTCCAACACACCTTCCAGCTCTCCTTCACACCTACCAATGGTAGATCTCCAGATTTCGATCCTCCAAACCTTCTTGTGCAGCGCTTTCGCTGCTTGTTTCGCCGAGGTACGATACGATTATCAAGGCCAATTCTATCATTTACATTTATGAACTGCTTATGAAATTGATAGTGAGTGTTCGTTACTAGATCAATGAATTCTTTAACTTCTGTGTTACGTGATTTTGTTAGTTTTGATGGAGGTATGGTTTTCAGAAACACGAGTGATGCTGTGATTTGTACCATTTCGGTCAACGCTAATGGTTTGCAGATTAATTTTGAACTGATTGTAACTTTTACATGAAAAACATCTTTGAAAAGAGCTAGTACCATATTTGTCTCTGTGGTTCATTATTGAAGTTTAAATGAAAAGGAATTATGAAAGTTGAAATGGAATTGAGGTGGTGGTAGCCTGATCTTTTGATCTCTTCATCACATAGCAGATAATGTGGTCATCGAGAGTCGAAAATGATGCTGTTTTCCCCCCTCACAAGACCCGGCACAAATCACCTGTGTAGTAGTGTGTGCCAACATTGTATTTAAATTTGACATTCGTGAATTGCTTTACTAAATTATAGTTGCTTCGAGGGAAGTGAGTACTTCAGTCTACATTGCAGGATATTGTTGGTGCTGAAGGAGATATTGATTTTGTCGTGCGTGCGGAGATTTGAGAGTACTGAATTTAGCTATGTTTCTGTGATTTTAAATATCTGAATTGAACGTGAGATCAGTAAGGATAGTATTTGAAGTTTTAAGCTTTGGATGATGAAGAATTTAATCACTGATTGATTCAAATGTACTATAGAAGAGTCTATATAGGATAACAACTAATCTAAAAAAACTGGAATTAAGAAATACTAGAGAATAGGAAACACTAAGGCTAGCTAATACACAAAAATTGGAAATGCTAAAACTATAAAATTATTTTCCTACGAGCAAAGAAAATAAGAAATATGCTATATCAACTTCAACAGATGAAAAGAAACTGTTAAGCTAAGATCAGGATTTAAAGATGGTGCACAATCTTTTTATTTTGTTTTGATGTGTCTATTAGAGCCAAAACTCTCTATCTCTATCTCTCTCTCTCTCTCTCTCTGAAGCTGATTTGTGTTGAAAAAGTTTTGCTTTTGCTGTTCCATAAGCATTTCCCCCCCTACATTTACATGATATTGTTGAAGAATCTATATTCTGAAGTAAAGAATTATTCTTAACCTGATTTGTTTTTCCATAATCTTTTTAAATTCTCTGATACCCTTTCCTCATCCTAATAAATGTATATTGTTAGCTTATTTCAGTTTTATTTTATTTCTTTTTGTTATATATTATAAATCCCAATGAATGTTTTAACTAGGAACTTTTTTCCTTCTTCGGTAATGAATGGAGGTGTAGCCACCCTCTAAATCTCATTTACTCTCTCTCTCTCTCTCTCTCTCGCTCTCTCTCTCTCTCATTTACTGTACTTGAATGGAGGTGTAGCCACCCTCTAAATCAAAGAATAAATCTTTTCAAAACTTCTCTCAGTCTTTAAGTGTTATGTTAAGTATGTCATGTTTTTCTTCTCCCCTTGATGGACATTCTTTAGAGTAGCATGTCAATACTTACCAATATTATGCTAAAAAAATTAAATAGTGAAGTGGTTACATTCCTATTGCATGTTCTGGATTTTGTGCAGTTCTGCACTATACCCCTGGACACTGCTAAAGTTAGGCTTCAGCTTCAAAGGAAAGCAAATCAAGGGGATGGAGTAGGGACAGCAAAATACATTGGCTTGTTGGGAACTATCGCTACTATAGCTAGGGAAGAAGGTTTTGCAGCACTATGGAAAGGTGTTATTCCAGGATTACATCGCCAGTGTCTTTATGGAGGCTTAAGGGTTGGATTATATGGTCCTGTAAGTTTCAAATATTTTAGCCTAATGAATACCATTAACTTTTTTGTGGTATTGCAGTTAAAACTTGATATGTTTGAATAAACTATTTGTTGAACAGGTTAAAACTTTTCTTGTTGGCAGTGCTTTTATAGGGGAAGTTCCTTTGTACCAGAAAATACTTGCTGCTCTGTTGACTGGTAAGTACCTATATTATGGAAATTGATCCCCATATATTGGTTAGTTTATAACATGCATCAAGATCTTGTTTTGCCATGTTGGAGTTGAAGTAAGTTACTGTTGCTGTTCCTATGCTTTCTTATTTCTGACAAGGTCTTATCAAACTTCTTGTAAATTAAACTGATCACATCGAACAGGTGCATTAGCAATTCTGGTGGCTAGTCCAACGGATCTTGTTAAAGTACGACTTCAGGCTGAAGGAAAATTGCCACCTGGGGTGCCTAAGCGTTACACTGGAGCTGTGGATGCTTATATTACAATAGCAAGACAGGTTGGTTGTCTGAATTGATGTTGTGTTCCCATTCTGAATATGTTAACCCTCTTTACTTTATATTACTGACCAGGAAGGACTAGGAGCTCTATGGACAGGGATTGGTCCCAACATTGCAAGGAATGCTATTATAAATGCTGCTGAACTTGCCAGTTACGATCAAATAAAACAGGTCAGTTCAGTGTGAAATTTTCTCAATGCCAATATGTCAGTCTTATGTCTTGTACGTTGATCCCATTAATGTCCTAATTTTTTTTTTTATTCTCGTGCAGACAATTTTGAAAATTCCAGGGTTTATGGATAATATTATAACTCAACTCCTAGCTGGTCTAGGTGCAGGTTTCTTTGCAGTCTGTATTGGTTCTCCTATTGATGTGGTATGTGTTATTTTATTCCTTTCATGTTATTGAAAAATAGATGTTGAGATGGATTTGGTGTTGATGTTGGTTTTGTTCCAGGTGAAATCTAGAATGATGGGTGATTCAAACTACAAAAATACACTCGATTGTTTTGTCAAAACTTTGAAGAATGAGGTATGTCGTTTTCTTTGACTTTTCTTCCAGTCTAGTGCCCAGATTGCATCCCACGTTACTGTAATTGTGGTTTGGTATCTATGATAAAAAGTCTAGTAATGTTGATAAGTTCTCACTTACTTTGTGCTCAGAATAATAGACTTGTATTTGGAGAACCTGTTGGTGATGAACTATATTAGTGGAGCAAATTTGAAATGCATGCATTGCATTCGTTATGGTAGTGTTCAACAAGGGAACATCAATATGTTAACTTGTGGACAAGTAATTGGAGAAATATGTTATACTTTCTCTGTCATCGATTACCCACTCCCTCAAAATTTAGTATTAAATCTAAGAGTAAGAATCTAGTGTTGTTCTTTCAATAGTATTTGTCTATAATCACTTTCTAGCATCCGCTTTCTAAAGTAGGATGCCTAAAGGAAAACAACTTTTTTTTTGTGATAATCCACAAAATGCACAGCTAATCTTGAACGGGGAGTTGACATCTGATGAGAAATTTTTAGCTGAAACCTTTTGGCTTCATCAAATAACTAGTAACTGATACCAGCTAATATATGCAGGGATTTTTCGCATTTTACAAAGGGTTCCTCCCTAATTTTGGTCGGCTGGGATCCTGGAATGCAATCATGTTTCTAACTTTTGAACAGGTAAGATATACAAATTGTTCAACTGCAATTTAATTTCAGTTTTGAATTATGTATTGCTTACTGCTTAGCACCTGCTTCAAATGTACACTATTAATTGTATACAACACTCACTTCTCTTCAGATAATGCCTTTTGAGCTTTTCGCCTTGCTAAAATCAGAACAATAAAAGTTTTTCCAACAACAAATGGAACTGCTGATCCTTGCTTTCTAAACTAGTCATTTTGTTGGATCCAAGTCTGGTGGAGGAAACTGTTGACATTTTAAAACTTAACAACTTAAATAAGATGACTAAAATTTTAATCAATATTGGACCTTATTTATTGTTATCCAACTACCGTTGAAAAAGTGGTGAAGTACAAGACCAGTATTTCCATTTTGTGTTTTTTTTTTTTATAAATATTTATAGATACGAGAACAGTTCTTAAAATTTCATATGGAGTGTAAAGACACATTATAAAGATGATGTATCATTTAGGAGAAGTGTTTACACATATGACAGTCTTAAGATATTTGGTAGGCAAACACTATAACGGTTAGCATATGTTTGTCTTTAGATTGTAGTAGCAAGCTTTACTATGTCTTTGCAAAGCCTTGCAGAATTCTGAATATCAAAACGAGTTTCTATTATTTGAAATGAGGCTTGACTTGTTTTGTTTAACTTGTGGCATCAATACAACTATCTTGTTCTTTGCCTGGTCTTGAAGTGCTCATATTCCTCTTTGTATTCATGACAGGCCAAGAAATTTTTTCGGGCTTGAAGTCTGGAACTACTTCCTTGTTTTGAACTGTGCAGAAGAAATTCAAGGTATTTGTTTAGTTGTGGCGTTACCAACTTCGACGGGATTTTTTGGCAAGAGAGAAACATGTTGCCTCTGCTCATGCACTTCTGCACAATCTGCACTTGTACGATGGAATAGGTCTACACTATTCGTTCTGTGAAGTAGAATTTTATCATTCATGTCATAGGAGTATAGGCTACTTAATTTCCCGTTCAATTCTTTATGACACATTATTGTGCTAGAATGTTCTTGTAGAGATTCATGTTGTCTAATTGAATTATTCAGGCAACTTATTATCAGAAACGAGTTTCTCATTATTCTGAGATTATTTTGACGAAAACAAAACATACCAGGCTAGTGAAACTGCAATCTACACACATGCAGATATAAACATTAGTAACCTAAACCTAACACTATTTGATAGTCTCTCGCCAATTATTCTCCTCACCCCACACAAGACACAACTAAGCAACACGACCTCTGAATCTGATGATTTCATGTCCTGGAGCTCGATACGAGATAAACCCTTGACTTGACTACTGATCCGTTCTGTAGATTAAACCCGGGGCTAACTGGGAACCCCACAATGTAACCCTCCGGCACCTGCCCGCCCGAAAACTTGACCACACTCTCCATATACTTGGGATGAAACTCGGCTCCTCTACTCGCCTCAAACTGACCTGGTGCTGGGTCAAGTGAGAATGCCAGCAAGTGTAGCAACCACACCACCTTAGCCAGCTCCAAGAAGTCGCCGTAAAACTGACTCCGGGGGTGGTTCCCGGCCAAGACCTGGTGATACTGCTCCAGGTCTCCGAACAAGGACTCCTCCATTTTGGGATGAACAATGGAGAGGTACTTCTTGGAGCAGAATTTCCCGAAGTTGCAAGAAGGCAAGACACCGAGAAGCTCAGCTGGGTCCATGGCCTTCATGTCCCGGTACTGCGTGAAGCAGTCTCGCCGGAATTGTTCCGGGTTGAGCAGCGAGGACAGGCTTCCATCCATGTAGAAGGTTTCATGGTCGAACCCTTGGAAGATTTTGCGGGAAATGTAGGACTCCAGCGCGTACTTGGCGTGTTGGCCGGAAGCCACGCCGGAGGCGTTGGTGGTGTTGAAGGTGAAGGCGGCTTCGGAGGTGGCCGTGGCGGCTTCAATGGAACGGACTGCGGCGGCGATGTCCCACTGAGCGGAGCGCATCAGGGAAAGAAGCAAGGACGTGAATGATTTTGAAGCTTCTCTCACTTGGCTCATTGTTGCCTCGAATAGCTCCGGCACCGGAGTTGCAGCCACTGCCATGGAATTGGATCATTTTCCAGTTCAGTGTCAAAGAAAAGAAAATTTAAAGCTCGACAAAGGGTAAAATGTCTTTTATACCTTGAGCTTGGAAACAGCTGACTCTCTTCTTTGACTGAGATCTCCATTTCCGTCCACTCCCTGAAAGACTGCTGAGGCTGCTCAGCTTCTCCTTGAGATTCGCAATCTCCACCTCCCTCGCCTTCACTTCCCTCTTCAGCTCCTCCACCGCCGCCTCGTACGGTGCCACCACCTCCCTCACCGTCGCCGCCGTCAGTCCATTACCATTGCCGCTCTTCCTCCTCCCGCCGTTACCGTTTCCGGTACCAACACTCCTCCTGAACCTCTCCCGAAACACCGCGAGCCTCCTCAGCTCCGCCACCACGGCCACGTCAGCCAGCCTCATCTTCTCTGGATCCCACGGGCTGTGCGCGTCCTGCAACCCCATGTAGGCGCTCTTCATCGACGAAACCGCCTCGAACACTTGGTTCATCAGCATCTCCATCTCCATGTGCGCCTCCTGGTCCATCTCCGGCTCTTGCTCGTTCCAAACCCCAAACCTCCCTCCGTCGCCATTGTCAACGACCTGGGCGTCGGAATCGTACTCGCTGTCGGAATCCTCCTCCTCATCTCCGGCGGTGCGCGGCTTGCCGAGACAGGAATTTTGGCGCGTGGAGGCCAACGGGTGGAGCAAGCAAGAAGCCGTCACCCTCTGAATCAGATCCGAGAAATTCGAAGCCATTTTCTTCTTCGACTTGAACACTCCGTTTCTGTAAATCAATTACAACAAATACAAAGAGTCAACACAACACTCGAGAGAAGACTGATAAAAAATGCCATGGAGACCCATAATGGGGAAGGTGCGCAGGATAATCATAGTGGCACCACAGGCGTAAGATAACGTTGGCCAGTAGAAGCAAAAACCAAGACAATCCAAAAATAGGGAAATGATGACGTCAGTGAGTGACCTGGAAGGAGTAGTGGCGGTGGTGTGGTCAGGGAACGCGGATAGTTTGTGCAAGGGAGGAGGCGGAGAGGAGCGCCAGTCAAATTCCGGTTCCAGGTTCACCTTGCTGCTTCTCTTCTTCTTTGCGCTGCATAATACATTGAAATACAAATTTAAAGGGTTTTCAGTGGGTTCGTGGTAGCGATTGATAGTGGAGTTAGTTGCGTAGGTGAGTCCGTGTCCGAGAGTGAATGAGCAGAGCTAGTGGTGGTCACGTGGTCAGTGTCCGAGCCTCTGAGGGAGTACTGGTTTTGGGCCTCACTCTTGATTTGGACCCATTTACTACTTTATAGCTTCTTGGCCCATTCAAGAGCACTAGGTGGGCTGGGCCTGGGGGTGTTTGCGCAATAATTGTTTATAAAAATTTCTTCAACTTGTATTCAAAGGAAGGATAGGGATTTTACCAAATTGAGAGGCCATTGCTCTAATGTAGTAACATAACTTCTAAATCGAGTAAATGTGAAGTCTATTTTTTTCAGGCTATACATACCATTCGTTTATTGGATAAAATTATAAAATGATTATAGTAAATTAAAAAAAACAAACTAGGCTGATTGATAAGAGAATTAGATGCTAGATCGATGTGTCACACTAGTTACATGAAATAACACATCATTATTTTACATGTATATACTAATCCGTTTTCATGAGTGGGATATAAAACAATATATTTGTGTGCGCTCCTTGTGAAAGATACATTTGAAGTGACACTAGTAAAATTAAGGACTAGAAGGGAAAAAAATACTCACACTCAATCATGAATGTCTACTCAATAGAGTCAAAATGAAATTTGGGGGTGGTGAAGGGGGAGCAATAGCCTCAAGTGGGCCCCGTTTATTGGAGCGAGTAAGTGTGTTAGATCGTGAAGAAATTGCATATTTTCGTTGATTTGGCTGAGTCTTAATTCAAACTCTTATGTTAAAAATTTTCCTTAAAATAAAACATGTAGTTAATGTTGTTACCTGGAATTATCGCACCGCAAAGAACACAGGAGCATGTTAGGCAACATGAAGCTAATAATAGCAGACTATTCAATTTCTTGAAATGGTAGTGGGAAAAGAGAAAATTGGAGAGTTGTAGGATGATTGTGATGAGTCCATGGAAGTTCTATTTAACAGTTTTTTGAAAGTTGGTATTTTCAGACAGTGCCTTCAACTGGCACACACACAGACAAGAAGAAGAAGCTCAATTTCCTTTAAATGCCATTCTCTACGTTTCTATTATTCAGATATTATAATGTGGAATTTGATCATTTTGGATAGATTTTAATTAATGATATTTATGAGTTTTTCAAATTCAATGCATGTGTATAAATACAATCTAATATAACACTTATGATATGTTGCGTCCAATCATAATTTACTGATTTATGTGGGAACTTTAGGTATAATTTGTTGTTTTTTTGTTGTATGGTTCCTCTTAATTAACTGAACTTGTCTGTGTTCTTATCTCAGTTAGGTTTCTGGGAGACATCACCTATTATTATCTTGGGTGCAACCCATCCCTAATTAATCTACATTGGTTCATGAACAATTTTCCTTTTTTTCAAAAAAATTATGACATGATTCAATGGATCGAATAATTGATATTATATGAGTTTTAAAATATTGAGCGAAGAGGTTTCTTTTGTTTAAGTTGTGTCAAATTGATGTCAACGTAACAATTCATTTTATATTAGTCATATGTGTATTAATAAATCTATCTGAAGTACATATTTGGATGAAATCATGGTGGGGGCCGTGGTGTTGCTCGAATGCTCGTAGGACATAGTACCTAATCATTGTGTAGTGTACGTATTTGATTTAGATGCTAAGGATAATCGACCTACAAGACTTTGTCTCATTAAGTCAAGTTTTAGCGTAATTCATTAGTTGTTTTAGTCTTTTAGGTGAACACGAGAATAGTGATGTTAAGTAAGAGTTTTGTAACAAGCTATGCCTTTTGTGAAAATAACTTAGCTGCGAGAAGTGGTATTGATGACAATGGTGAGAGATTTTGAAAAAATATCAAATTAAGCAAAATGAGTTGTTTATAAATATACGATTATTCTATTTCTAGAAGACTTAATTTCATTCTAAGATTAATGAATTATGGAAAGCGACATAGACATTTCATACACGTTTTCAGATAGATCGATTTCTATGTATGTATTTTTTACATATCATCACTTTTCTTCTAAGCAACACAAGGGATTATAGAAATTTGATTGACAACCAATTATTTTGACATTGAGTTCAATCACTATCAATGTCAGGGCAGATGTGGGCATAGCACATCATCTCTATGGGCCTGGGCCCATCTATAATTGGAAAAAGTTAGCCCAATCTCATACCCAGCTCCAACTTTCTTCAATCATCTACCCACCAAAACCCAAACCAAACCCACAAGAGTCGTACTAATTTTGATTTCATGTGACTTGTCTGTAATCTATATATATATATATATACACACACAGAGCCAACGGTTTGGATTTGAAACCATAGATATGTATTTTTTTTTTTTAAGGGAAAAAGTAGTATTTCGCATTAATAGCAAAAAAGTTGAAACGGCATATAAAACGACAGGAACATAAAAAAAAATTAGTCAACTAGAGTAAATTAACCAAAGCAAGAAAACTAGTCACTTGAAGGAGACTGTCCTTGAAGAACAGTCTCTAGAAACAAACCAGGGACACTAGATGAAAATCCTCCTTCCGATTGCCAAGGCGAACACCGTGAACACCTCGTTACAGAGACCAAAAATATCAAAACTAAAATAACCAGATCAAGATAAATAGGCCGAAAATCTCCTCCAACTTTAGCGAACCTAGATTGAACTATATACGTCATAGCCGCATACTTCGATGATGTCGCCGTGCTCTAAACCTACTGTTGTCACCTCTCTAACCACCACTTACCGAACCT
>JAYMTE010003035.1:0-10310 GCA_036897545.1 Pelargonium fulgidum
ACTTTGACTAAATATCTTACCTTGACTTGGAAAAGAAGACCGATACGACGACGTATCAACCGGCAGATTTTGATTTGACAAAAAATAGCCAATCAATAGTCATTTGTTACAAACATAATGAAAACTAAAATTGAGGTGAAAAGAAAAGAACTCTAGGAGAAAGAGAGAAAATATTTAAAGAAGAAAAAAAAAACATATTTGCAAATGTTACCCAGAAAACAATTTTTTTTTGGCATTCATTAATTGTGAAACCAACACATCATATGAATAAAGATAAAGAAAATAAAAGCATTTAACATTGGAGCAGTTTCTGCTTTTAAAAATACATGATGAAGGGAAAAAAAAAAAAGTGTTATCATTTTTCCATTTACAAAAAACCGTCTGTTACGAAAGTTTTCTCACAGCCCAACTAAAAGAGCCCACGTGTGCAAGCAAAACCATTTTATGCCAATGGATATGGCAATAGAGCAACAAAATGAGTCTGTGATGATCGTATGGTCACCAACCTGTCACTCATCTGACGTTTTACATTTTGCTTTAAAAAAACTTTGTCAAACTGGTCCGGACGGATATTCCGTTGAAGCAAAACTCGTAAATGCTTTGGATCGGACTGTTGATTTATATGATATATGCGATGAGATTGAGAGGGCAATGATTTTGTTTTCGAAAAGAGATTAATTTTCAATTTGTATTTTGCGCGGTTTTTGATATATTATTTTTAATTTTCGATTTGATTTTTAAGTTTAATGTTCCGAATCTGACACCATGAGGAAGAAGCTCGACACCCGTTTTCCTGCTGTAAGTTTCATCTTCTCTTACCCTTTACGTGTTTTTTTTTTTTTTTCCTGAGAAAATTTGGCTATAGAGATTTTATTTCGATTCGCTGTTTCCATATTTTTTTGGGTGAAAAATTGGTCGATTAGGTCTTGTTGTTTTTTTGGAGCAGATTTTGCGTTTTGAGTTTGGTAATTTATGCATTTCTGGATCAAATTGAGATGGGTATTGGAAATTTTGATTATTTATGGGAAATTGTGATGTGGGTCTTGTTGATTTTCTGAATTGGATCTGTTTTCTAATCTGCGGTTTCGATTTGTACCAAATTGAGTTGGTGGGTAATTTATTTTTTTGTGAATTTATGGGGAAATATGAATTGAGCTATGTTTGTTCATGTTTTTGGGTTATTAATTTCTGGTTGTTCCGTTCTATTGGAACGGACTAGGGTTTGTTTCAGTTTTGGGGCTTTTGGTATGGTGTGTCATGTGCTCGTTTTGGGTATCTGGAAATGGTTTCTTTTCCATTGTGATTCAGATTTTAGGGCGTGTATGATGGGATTTACGTTTTGTTTAGCTTTTGCTCGAAGGATCTGCTCCAGCTTTACTCTTTCTGCAGCTGACCATTTTTGTTTCTTATTTTATTTTATTTTACCATCTGTGGTGAGAGTGGGAGAGGACAAGGTAGTTCACCAAAAGCTTTGTAAGCATAGATTAAGGGACTCTTATATCAGCCACCACCCATCGCATATCTCTAGTTTGTGGTTGATAACCTTATTTTTTGGGTTCTTCTGTCTGTTATTTGATTTACATCGTTAGGTTTATTATGCGACGTTTCATATCCTGAAATACTTCAGGTCTTTGAGTTGGATAGTATCCTTATCTTATGTTCAAAGTTGAAATTTTGTCTTAGTTTACCTTAAATATACAGCTGCTTGATTCCGTTGTACTGCTAATGAGATTTGAAAATCTTATCTACATGTTACATATTCTTGATAAAAATCCTAGTGGAAAAAAAAATGTATTATCCTATGTTTGATGTCTTTGAGGTGCATTTGATGTTGAATTCGACTCAATCTTGTGTTCACTGAAACAAATGATTTGATCATCCTTTTTAGGTAAATGGTTTGCATTGTTCTATTCGTGATGCATTATTCTGGACCATGACCAAATTTATCATACAGCCAAGTGGCATGCATGCAAGCTTGTTCATTTTCTGAATTTCAATGAATGTAGGCTGGGTAGTTTTATTTATTTTTTTTTTTATAGTTTCTTTTATTATTGTTTGTTGTATCTCTTGTTTGTTTCCCAAGATTTATTCATATTGATAAATGAGGGTTCTGGTCTCCAGGCTCAACAAAACTTGGAATAGTTTTTACCCTCATGTGTTCACAGTGGGTGGTAACTTTGAAAATTATAGAATCATTTTCACAATTTTACCGCTATATTCTTGTTTTTTTTACTGCCCATCCTTAAAAATTACAGAATCATTATCATGTTATCTTTACAATCTGAAAAAAAGTGTTTTGAATTGGCAGGCTAGGATTAAAAAGATTATGCAAGCTGATGAGGATGTTGGGAAGATTGCATTGGCGGTGCCTGTTTTAGTTTGTGAGTAGGCGTGACTTTGTATGCTTTAACTTACTAAATGATTTTATTAGATTTGGCTTTTACTCATGCTCTTTTTCTATGATATGGGCCTCATGCAGCTAAAGCGTTGGAGTTATTTCTACAAGACCTTTGTGACCGTACATATGAGATAACCCTTCAGAGAGGAGCAAAGACCATGAATTCATTGCACCTGTAAGTGAAGAACGTTTCTTTCCTACCTTTTCTTGTTGGTGTGAGGAAAAATATAGTTGATCCATAACTTGAACACATGTTACTGCCTTACTGGTGCTAGACTTGTTTTCTCATGGCTCGAATAACAATTGGTTTATTCCATGTACTTGTGAACCTTTCTTTAATTCTTTTATTTGGTTATCTTGGATCCACTTTATATTTCCCAACAGTACTTTTCTATGAACTATGTTGTTAATTCATGCCTTTCTCTCGTCACCACCTTTACCATTTATTGTTGTCAAGTCTAATATTGTGTATTGACTTTAATCCTAACTAAACAATCTATCTGAACTGCAGAAAACATTGTGTACAAAGCTATAATGTGTTTGATTTTCTGAGAGAAATCGTCAGCAGGGTTCCTGACTATGGGCATGGTCACTCTGACACTGGTGCTGAGGATCGGGCCATTCCAAAGAGAAGGTTTGGATTCTGTTTTGGTTTTCTTCTCAATTCACACAATGTTCTTAGTTGGTTAAGTTTACTGACATTCTATTCTACCAGGAAAGCTGCTGGTGATGAGTGCCATGACAGTGATGAAGAGTCAAAGAGAAGCAGGATGGTAAGTTTCTTCTTTTCTTCCAAGTTTTGTAGTGTTTAGGATGTTCATATTTTATGTTTGTGCTGTGTCCCTCGTCAATTCCATAAGTCTGTTCATTTAGAATTCAGCGCACACATATTTAGCTCTTCGAGTGTGATTGTCTTGTTTCCGAGACAAAATATACATGGAAGTTCTATAGGATTAAAGGTTAACTTGCATTTATTTGAGTTTTTGAAATGGTTCTTGTTGATGTCAGAAACCTGTTATCTAAGCATTTTCTGAAATCTGAGTTGTCAAGACATTTTTAAATCTTGAAGAGTCAATGAGATGGGATTCTGATTCTAATATTCTATATTTCATTCTTCTCTGCAGCAAGAGGCGGCCCATACCCATACTGGCAGCAGTGGCAGAGGAAGAGGGCGGGGTAGAGGAAGAGGCCGCGGACGAGGTCGAGCTATTGAGAGAGAGCCTTCTCATCTGGAGGTTGAAGCAGTCCCTAGCGCATCTCTTCTGCAAAGCAACAAAAATGTGAATACTGGAACAGGCTTGGAAAATGGATCCGAGTTGAAAGAATTGTCTAAGGAGGATAACACTGGCAATGACCCTGCCAATGCAACAGTTCGGAATTTTGATCTGAATGCTGAAGTGGATGAGAATGAGAGTGCCACAGCCACAGCCTCGGCCTCAGGCATGACCACAGCCGCTGCTGCACCTGCACCTGCACCTGCACCTGCCTCAGGCACGACCACAGCTGCTGCTGCACCTGCATCAACTAGTGATGCAACTGCAGCACCAGCAGCAGCAGAGGAGCCTACTTGTGATGAGGCCAAACATGAAGAATATCCAGGGTGGTCCCTTTCTGAAATGGACAAGATGGCCATTGACCCTCTTCAGCTGGTACAGCTGAGCACCAGATTAGACGAGGACGATGAAGACTATGATGAAGAAGGCTAACCAAATATAAAGTGGAGGCTTAGGCTTCTGGGGTAGTTTAGTTATTTGGATAAGACAAGATTGATGGGAAGCCTAAGAAAATTAGTGAAGTAGAAAGTAGAAACCAACTATGAGCATGCAGTCGATGGAGAATGAAGGATGGTAAGCCCTATGAGGTTTGTTCCCAGAAGGGTTTGTGATCTGTTTTTCATTTGTCATCGTAAAATGCTATATGCTAACAACCCTTATTTAGAGACAGATTCCCTCAATTGGAGAATTAGTTTGTGTAATTCTACTTATTGCATTTGAATTTGCTCTGCATGAACTTGCTACCAGACATGACTCTTGACTCTACTCCATAGAATGAATGATGTTTCAATGACTGTCCCCTGCAGCTGCTGTAATATAAGCTTGATAATTCCTTGTAAGAAATTCATGGCTGGAGTAAACTATCATGCATTCACTAGTATGTTTTTTTTATTTATGGCCAAGCTACACATATCACAATACTAGTACTAACATTGGCCAAGTGTCAATCCATGCACAACTTTGTATGGTTTGTGCTGTAGAGATTCTCAAACATTTCAATAGACTTCCCAAACAAGCCCTACTTCCCAAAAAGATTATAATCAACATTTTATTTTAAGATAATCAGTTACATAATTTGATTTTACTTGTTCATTCTCCATCTTCAAAAGAGAAAAACTCAAGAATCCTTGCATATTCCAGCCACAAAATGAACCCATACCATCAAACTTGTTACTACGTAATGAAACTTGCAAGTGACCATTTGTTTACCAAAACCATAGTACATATCAAAGCATAAAAGCCTGAATCTGTCTGATTAGTTAAATACACTACCATATTACAGATGTCAGTCGTAGACTTAGAAGAACATGCAGTACTTTTGTTTGTAAACTTTAAAACATAGATATGATCTATTCAGAGTGTGGCTCCATCTGGTTCAAATGGAGGGTCCCTTCATTGTTCTTGTGTACCTCAACCTTGAACTTCTCTTCCTTGCTTCCCCTCTTCACCTTGAGGAGCATGTCAAATCTCGCAGTCTCATCTATCACCTGTTTCAGAATTCACAACCATCATTGGTAACTTTGTAAGAGGACATGGAGATGGAGCTTATTCAATCATTGCTACCAAAATGTAATATAAAAAAGGAGTGGTTTTGTTTTTTCAGGTTCCATGAGAACATATGAAAACCATTGGATTACATGCATATTGCAATAGTGAACCTATCCAACATAGCTGTACATGATCAAACACGCTATAGCTTTAAACAAGTTCAGGCATAACACTGCAAGGGGAAAGAGAATCTTATGTACAGTGAAGGTAGGGAGCGATGAAAAGAAAAAAGGAAACAGCATTCCAAGCTATAAGCCTACAACTATATATTCAATTATGCAACTTCAGTCTCATTACATACTCAAATGCTTCATATCAAATTCAATGTCCTCGTGACATATATCCTTCACCGAACATCCAAGTCATTTTACAAACAATATTGGCATTGGCTACATGAATTCTTCAGCATAACTAGGATAACTATCTGGGATCCTCTGACAATATTCTTCTTCTCTATCTCTTCTCTTAAGAGTGTTAAGATCCAACCCTTGTAATTCTCCTACATTAATTGTCTCAAGTTTAGTCACCTTAAGCAGTTTTCCTAAGTCTTGTCTCCAAAAAATGTAATACACATCCATCCAAGCATTCTCATCTCTTCTTCTACCCCATCCTTGGGATCCATCTATTCTCCTCCAAAAATGTTGGGTAAAGTAAACTAGGATTATGCGAAAACTATTAAGTATATTTATCAGTGTATGTCTCTGTAATCCTTGGAAGTTCTATATATGATACAAAATAATACACACTAGTGTTAAAGTTAACTACATCATGTTATCTCAATCTCATTTACACATCAAGAAAATGCCTAAACATAATCGACAGATCAAATCAACCATGCTATATTTTAGATTCCCAACTCTAACATTATGCAATTAAGCAAACTAAACAAATTAAGAAAAAAGGATGTTGACCTCAGCCTTAGCATGAACAATCTCCTGAAGTTCATAAGGGAACAATGAGTTGGATCTCTGCTGCAATGTTCTAACAGCATGATTAGCAGCATCCTGGACTTGAGGATCATCTGCTGGCACTGAGTTCCATCCAGGGCAATGACCACCTATTACACAATTCCACGTCAGACCATTACTGATAAA
This sequence comes from Pelargonium fulgidum, assembly GCA_036897545.1. Classification (NCBI taxonomy): domain Eukaryota; kingdom Viridiplantae; phylum Streptophyta; class Magnoliopsida; order Geraniales; family Geraniaceae; genus Pelargonium; species Pelargonium fulgidum. Next base: position 6,315 of record JAYMTE010003035.1, read on the forward strand.
AATACATATGAAGCTCTATTTATGCCAGCACCAATGTTATGCAGAAGATATGAAACTTGTATACAGTGTTTTGACTTACAAATTGATAGCAAGTTAGCAACATAATGATGTTGCACTGCATGCTCTTCAATTGTTAAAGAAAGCATTTAAGACAACTCTCACCTATCTTCTATGCATAAAATATCAACAAGTTCAGAACTATAACAATAAATTAGTAATACATATTATATGGACATTGGGATAACCAATGTGGAAAGAGATTAGAGGGTATTTTTTAAATGGACTGCAGATCAGAATGGCTTTGCTTCACATGCCTCCATTAAATAAATTGGAGAGTCTCCACATAAAAAGCTTTCTCACAGAAAGCCAATGGAAACTTGTAAACATACTAAATACATAACAGGACACTGAAAATAAACATCTAACTAATAATCTATAGACATCATGGAAATCATTTTCCACACACCAAATGATCTCATTGATACAAACTGAGGCAGCGAAGGGGATGCTGAAAATAAACATCTCAGACACGTAAACATCATAACTAATAATCTATGTACATCATTTTCCACACACCAAATGATCTCATTGATATAAACTGAGGTAGCGTAGGGTGATACAGATCCATACAGGAAAATATATGGACACCAAAGCGGAAAAAAAATCAAATTTCAGAAACCCACAAACAACAATCAAAAGTCATAGCTTCAATTAAATACAAGGTCATAGCTTCAATCAAATACAAGGTCACAGCTTCAGTCAAATACTTATTTCAATACTTAGTCCATAGTAGTCATGTTTCAGGATCAGAAATTATGGGGGCCACCTTTCTTAACACCGAGATCACAGGAGGTGAAAACCGGGGCAGCAGAATCAGCATCGCCGGCGTGCTTGAACTCCTGCAACTCCTTGAAGTTCATCCACGGCTTCACCCACACCTTGGCTTCGAAAATCTTTTTCTTGCCAGCATCCAAAGCCTCCAGAGTGAGGTGGTGCATCGTCCCAGCCACCACCTGTTCCTTGGCCTTCACCACCCTAGCGAACTCCAACAAAGCGTTCTTCACAAAACAAAAAAAACTCAAAATTCAGCATCTGAAGCACAATAATCCCAAACAAATCGCATAATCAAAACAAAAATCAAAATCAAAAGACCTCTTTCTTGTTGTGTTCATCGACGGCGAAGCGAGCGAGGGTTTCGAGATCGAGACTGTTCTGGGAACCTTGCGAGTCGTGTACGCCTCCGAGAGTGGCCATTTCGTCGATCGAATCGGAGCAAAAACCTGACTTTGTGGACGATGAGGCTGAGATTGAGATGATCAAGAGAGAGCAGAGGATAGTGAAGAAGAAGAATCGCATCGGATCGCTTTATAGAGGCTTTGAAATTGGGTTGGAGACCGAATAGGACTCTTTGGTGCTTTTTGGGAGTTAGCTAATTAGCCCCATTTTTGGTGTCACAAGAGAATGTGATGCTCCATTATTTTGATACGTGTTTCACACGTGTCGTCTAGGTTTCTTAGCATGTAAGATATTGACAACTCGTAATCACTGGGTGGGCCCCCACTTGGTTTCTTAGTAGGGGAGCCAGGAAATTTTTTTATATTATTACGTAACGCCGGATTTTTTTATTACAGTATTTTTTTTTATGAAGAACGCTGGATTAATTGTGGTAACCAAACTCTTAAGTCAACTGTGTTGAATCAATAAAAAAAGTCAACTGTGTTATAAATAAAACTCCCAAGTCAACTTCTCATGTGAAATTTGGGAATTTGGGCAGTCATTTATCTTCATTTTGTATATGTTTTGAGCTCAAGCCCATTGTTATGGTCTATTAGCCAACAATTTGAAGGTTCATTAAACGGTTGACGGTCTTACATTTAGATAAATCTCTTTAATTTAAAGGTTCATAAACAGTTGACAATCTTATAGCTTCAATGAAATACAAACTATTTCATTTGTTTTAAAATGAATGATTAATTAGTTTTATTTATTTGGTAACTATTTTGATTTTAATCTCTGGCCTCAAAATCATGTGGTATTGGCTCTTAAAGTTTTTAATTATTTTTATTATGACCTTATAAACATTTTACACCAGGTTGACTACCGCATATTAGCCAAGACAATGGGGCATTTAGGTGCAAGGAATAATCATAGTTCATAACAATGATGCTTTTGTAGTATTTCATTATGCCTAGAACTTATTTTCTTCATTAATTTTGAACATACACGAGGGGCATCATCTATACACAATAATCAAGATCTATACCTACATGTACATATAGATAATTCAATATAAACAACTGAGTTTACTTAAATTTATCAGTGGCATAAGAAAAATTCTAAGAAAGAGGACACTTTCCAATTCCAACCCTTCCCTGTAAGATCTCATTTCTTTGCCTTTGAAAACCTGAGGCATCGGTATTTTTCACCACTAACAGTGATTTCAAGAGCTCCATCTTGGTTGTCCTGAGTTGATGCAGTTCCCATCAGAACACTTTTCTCTTTCTCAAGGTTCTCTTTCTCCATCTTTAGCCTTGCTTCTTGGCGGGCGATCTCTGCCTGGATTTGTTAACACGAAGAAGATACAAGTAAGCAACATAAACACCTCCAACAACACCTAGATCTTTACTCCATCAGCGGCTACACTACCTCCCAACCAACCAATAATGCTTTACACTCGGTCAAAAACAGGATCATTGTAATTTATCTCTTAACCTCCGGCCATCAATTAAAAGCATAGTACGATCCAGAGCATGAGGCTCCAACCATGGTGGAGTCTAGAGGTGGTCACTTATGTGTGCTATCGTTTTAGTATTATAACATATACCATTTCCAAAGGCCAACGAGTATACAATATTTCAAAACATGGTATTGTGTATATTTGTATTACCTACAATGGTGAAGTTGCAGGGTTCTTATATAGAGGTTTGAAGTTTCACAATGCCACTCAATCAGCGACTACACTACCTCCCAACCAACCAATAATGTTTTACACTCAGTCACAAACAGGATCATTGTAACTTTACCCTTAACCTCCATCCATCAATTAAAAGCATAGTATGAAGAGGCCCAGGGCATGAAGCTCCAACCATGATGGAGTCTAGAGGTGGTCACTTATGTATGCTGTCCTTTAAGTATCATAACGTGGTATTATGTATACTTGTATTACCTGAAATGGCGAAGTTGCTGAGTTCTTACATAGAGGTTTGAACTTTCACATTGCCACTCAATCTGCCTAAATATCAAATTGCTCTATATCCTACAAGTGTTTGTTCTCCAACCATTTAATCAATGTGACAAATGTAAAAAACGGAAGCAGAACGTTTAGATACTATACCAGACACTCAAATATAAATTTGTGGGAAGCAAAACAGCTAAAAGGATAGACGAATAATGATCTAAATCCGGCAGATACTTCATCCTTATACATCAGTTAGTAACTTAGCATATGACCTGAACAACTAATTAATTTCATTTGTAACACAATATTTTTTACTAGCCATTAAAGCATGTAAATCCAAACAAAGTAAATTACCCTAAAACTAACTAAGCTGTGTACTTAAATAGAATAAGAACACTTGGCTGATGTGCTCACATATCTACCTAGAAGTAGTGGCCTGAAAGTTTTTTCATAGTAAACATAGCTTCCATTCTTAATTGAACAACTCTAATGGCACATAAGTACATCAATGCTTAACTTATAAGGCAAAAATGATAACAAATCCATAAAAATCAACAAAACGCAATCATCATCAACATTCTTCTTATTTTCTGTGAGGTAGATATCTAGTTAAAGCTACTCAAATGCATATTTCCTTGAATCAACCATAACAATTGAGAAACAAAGATAGAAATTCAAAACAGCACATGCTTCGACAAAAGCAGTGAGTGAAGGAAGCACAAACCTCGCGGCGGGAGAGCTCGGCCTTCCAGGCAGCTTCGCGCTCTGCGACTTCCCGCTCCCGCTCCTCGATGTAGCTCTGCATCTCCCTCTCCTTC
>JAYMTE010003036.1:0-10308 GCA_036897545.1 Pelargonium fulgidum
AATTTTAATTCTAAAACTATGTAATATATACACCAAAATTATGGTGTTAAAAAAATATTCATCTATGAATTTGATAGTTTGGAAAATTTGGTCCAGTTAAAATATAAACTAAAACTATGGTTTTATTAAAATTATTCTACACTATACAATTAATTAACTATAATCAAACAATTGGTGTTTATATAATATTGTTAAATTTAATTTAATGTGTTCTTCTGTCGTCTAACCAATTTTATGAAGGAAAAAAAAGCTATTTATTTTCCATGTTGTTCAAATTTTAACTATTTGATTGTTTTTTTTATTATTTACAAAATTAACTATATGATTGGTTATTATCATTAAATAAAATATTATATTTTTTGTTTAGATGATTATAATATATCATGTTGACACTATATATAATTACATAAATCTATAATTGTTGTGTTAGAGTAGAATACATATGTATATGTATGAAGATGATGCATTCTTAATTTTTTTTTAAAGTTTTATCAATTATATAATGAAATTAGATATACATGCATATATATGACATATAAGTACATAGTACTGGAAATCCAAATATAATGTTCTTGAACATTTTTACTCATGTAAAGGTTTATTTTTTTATTTTATCATATCATACCCGTTTGGGTTTGTTTTTTTAGTCTCATGTACAATATTTTAGATCAAAATCTATATTTTTCCTATAAGTTATGTTTTTTTTTTAGAAAGAATTGTAGATTTTTTTATTTACATCAAATTTGTTTTTGTAAAAAATAAAATAAAATTAAGGAGTTGATTTTTTTATTTATTTTACTCATCAAATTTTACATTCAATATTATAAAATAAATATAATATTGAACAATTGAAGATATTATGATAATTAAAACCCGAGCAGCGCCGAGTATAAAACTAGTGTGTTATTAGACTCTTACATTCAATTACAAACTTAAGCTAAAAACACAATGCTTACATTGAAGAAACAATAATTTCCAAGCTAAATTTGACACTTGTACATAATACTTTATATTGTAACGTGATCAAATGAATATATCTATAATACAATCAATTTTGAATACAAAACCCTATAAATCAATAAAAAAATATAAGAAACTATCCGTTGAAGGCAATAGTTTCTCAAGTTTCTTCCCATCTTATTTCCACATGTAAAACTCCGCTCTTTGAATTGATTAGACTATACTTTTCGTTGATTCGCCCGTTGTACACCACATCAATAAGATCAATATCGACGTACCCGAGCGACTCCTGAGAGAACTATAAAATTAAAAAAGTACCGGCAAAAATCGCATAGAACCATGCAAGAGTATGAGAAACTAACCAGCTTATGCCGCAAGCCCATGCCCGTCCTCTTGCTCATGACTTCTATATGTACCTTGTCCTTTATAGGAGCCTCGTCTAGCATAAACTGGAATTCCTCATTCCAACGTGGATCCCGGGTTTTCTTCAACATCTATACCATAAGCACATTGAGCAAAATGGCAACAAACATGTTTAATTTCTGTTTGTTAAAGACTAAAATGATGTTTCGTTTACGCGTTTTGAACATAACATCAGCCAAAATGGCAATTTCTTTTACCGATAAGGACTAAAACTATGCTTGGTTTATGGGTTTTATTGATCATATATATCATAAGCACGTATTGAACAAAACATGGAGCAAAATGGCAATAAGTACGTATTGAAGGGATAAAAATATCGAGCAACGACATGTTTAATTTCTTTTACTAGTAAATACTAAAACGATGCTTAGTTCATGCCTTTTCCTAATAATCTATATCATAAGCATGTATTGAACAAAACACTAAAAATAATCGCAATAACATGCCTAATTTATGGGTTTTCTTGAACATACAAAACATCAAGCAAAATGGCAACAAACATGTTTCATTTGTTTTCTGGCAAAGACATAAGATGTTTGGTTTATGCGTTTTCTTGATCAATCTATATAGCATTAGTGTGTGTTGAACAAAACATCAGGCAAAATGGCAATGGCATGTTCCATTTCTTTTACGGGCAAAAACTAAAACAATGCTAGTTTTATAGAGAAACGTTAAACGAATGTTCACCTTAGTTCTCTTCTGCTCGCCTCTGAAAACGATCACAGCATAGGGGTTATTGTGACTATCCCCCTCAACATCCTCAGCACATTGAATCGTAACTGTGAGCAAACCAGCCTGAGGTGCTGGTGCCTCTCTAGATACCTGTCTAGAAACCATCCTCCGAACTCCACTTTCCTTTCTCGAGAAATATCCATCTAAAACTCCACCGAACCTCTCGTCCTCTTCTCTAAAAGGATGGTAAGTGAGCTCCACCACAATCTTTCCTCTCGGTTTTAAGTTATGTGGATCATTAGGATTCGTGTTCTTGACCAAATCAAGTGTAAATTCTTTTGTTTCATGTGGAGTAAGCGATCTCAGCGGAAGTACTTGCATTCCCAACTTGTCGTGTGATCCAACCTACGAAACCAGAAGCACAGACTTTTTACAAAAGCTAAATGCACCATTTACTCTAGCTGAAATGAAAGCTTTATAAGGATTTTAAGGCAATGTTTTATAAAGTTTCGATTTTAATCAAACCGGTAATGCCAAATATTTTGAACCTATTTTCTACACAGAAACTATAAAAACAGCAACAACAACCAAGTCATTTCCTGAACAAAGTTGGCCTCAACTACAAAAATCATTTAACAAAACTCTGGAATCTTCTACAGGAACTCTCCTTGTGCTATCTCCTCCTAATAAGTCGTGCATTTTCATGTTTTTTAATTACGTTTCCATGCTCATTTTTAGTTACTTGCAACTAAACTTACTCGCCTTTCCTCACAGTTTGTCACTAGCCTCTATACGTACATTACACATGCACAAGGATGATCCTATAATCCTATTTCTTTGCAACTCAAATTGAAAAACAAAACCTTAGCTTCAAGGAGATGTTACGGTTACATAAATCCTAACAATGAACTGTAAGTAGCTTACTCATTACTTAACCTTTTCCCAGTCAAAAACATTTAACTGGAGGACTTGAGACTGAGGGTCCTTCACTGTGAGCTTGAACTCCTCGTTCCATTCCGGGTTCAGATTCTTCATCTTTATAGAGCTTTTCCTTGCTGGAAGCCTCTCCCCGCTCAGGACAAGTTGAACATACGGATCAGAGCTTCCCAACAAATCCATCTTGAGAAGTTTCATCGCACGTATAATCTTCACATGTAAAATGCCTTCCGGCTTCTTCACAGCGCCTCTGCGAAAGCACGGGAATTATAGAAACAATGCTAGAAATCTTGTATAGAATATTGAATATTCTAGTGATTTTGCATGAAAACTTACACTGAAGCATCGAGAATTGGAACTTCAAGAACTTGGGGCCAGAGATAGAGGCTAGCGACTTGTTTACTTATGGTTTCCTGCTTCCAACAGACAAGATTACACTATACTTGCGAAAGCGTGTTTGTATAATGATTTACATTCTTGGTTAACCTTAAAAGTTATCAAAGATCCAAACCCGAAAAAACTGAGCATGTGAGAGAGAGGTACCTGAACAAACTGATATAGCCCGGGGATCGCCATAATATCCAATCCCATCAATTTCAGTCCAAAATCTACTTCTGGCTGCACATATGTAAACCAATTACATATTCTATGAATCGCAAAGCTGCATTGTACATTTGTTCTCACCACGTGCGTACCTTCTCCAACAATGAAACGATTATGTTTGAAAAACATGGAAGTGACGGGACAAGAGGTTTCAGAACTATCCGAGGCGCTGCATATATTTGTACATCCACCAGCTAGGAACAAGCACAAACGATTTCATAAGATACTACTAATCGTAAACGTTATGAGACAATTTATCAAACACACTCAATTGAATGGCTCGTCGCATATTATGACTCTAAAACAAAACAGATTACTAGCTAAAATACCAACCTGTAAGGTGATTCGTAGAGCGAAAAATTTCAACACCAGAGTTATGTTGGGATTTCCGGCCCATCTAATTGCTGTATCAAATACTAGTTCCTTTTCGTTAGTTTCGTGCACTTTGATGCCTACCAAAACAGCATAGATGCTAATGTAAAGTCGATGAAACAAAAACAAAAATTCAAATGTAAAGCTCGTTAAACAAACAAAAAATTGTACTCACCATGGATTGTGGGAGGCAGATTACCAAGAGTAAGGTTCTGAAAGTATATTTGTATCGGGTATTTGCCTATGTATTCTGTAAAGATTGGCTCAGCTGTGCTTTTTATAATGCCGCATATAGCCTATGACAGAAGCGATCAACTCGAGTGTCAAACAAATGGACGAGCCATCGCAACTTATGTTAAATCACACACGCAAACCACTAACGAAACTTCAAAACAAGCAAGAAGGATATTCATATCAGCTTCGTTAAAATCACCTTATCAAGGTAAGGCCACATATCATATAAGGACCAGTTGAGCCAGTCAATCTGCACAAATTGCGCGTGAATATCAACTTCATTCGCTGCATGTAATTAGTAAATTTGATAATATCATGATGAAAAGTGGTTTAACGATGAACTCACTCGATCATAATCGGGATGTTTCACCCAGTGGGGAATTTCGGGTAAAAGCTCAAGTATAGAATTCGTGTCATACTCGTAAAGTGGTGGAACTTTTGGATCCTGAAATTTTGAATTCAGATTACTACTAGCCACATAATCAACACTATGCAATTTTCAAGGAATTACACCACATTGACGGATAATGCCACAACTCATTAGCTACTATATGCAACATACAACAATCCATATAGTTACATAATTAACATCCCTATTTGGTCATTGAAGATATCCTCGGACGCGTAGGCCCCAAAAAGTTCCTGTATTGCATACAATAATCTATATAGTTACATAATCAACACTATTTTTTGGACTCTAGAATATAATCCAGCTTGGTAAGGAATCACACATTGAAAAAAATGTGAAGTACTTTGTCGCCATTTGATATACAAGTTGGATCCTCCACCCAAAATCTTAAATGTACCCCTAAAAAGTTCCCGGGGAAGAAGAACAAAAGGCCCTGTGGGGGGCATGGAGTCCACACAAAGACCAAAACGAAAGCAAAGCTCAACGACCCCAAGGACTAAGAGTTGTTTAGGCCCAACAAAGGGTTAGGGGGCCCAATGGGCCGAAAGCCCCCCCAACTCTTGAAAGAGACCGCCTTTATCAAAGAAAGAGGAAGGCTCGTGACCAAAAGACTAACAAATCTCCTAAACCGAATGAAGTAGCAAACCTACTCAACAAGGTAACACACAACTAAAATAGGGATTCAACATCATTACGAGTACACTTTTAATGTTACTCCTAACATACTTTTGAGTGTTTGGTCGATTACAAGAGATATGACTTAAGCATCACAAAAGGTTTACAGAACCTTTCCCAAAAAAAAAAGTTCTCTGCATGCAATTAGCGGAGCTCGAAACCAATACTTCTTGCTTAAGCAATCGGGCCCTCAAGGTGTTGCATAATGAGTGAAAGATTAGGGATCTAATCCGACCTACATTGGGGTTCGGGGGTTTCGGACTAGGGTTAACCCAAACATTAAACAAAAGAGCCAAAAAGTAACCAATGTGGAGCTCAAAATGAGCTTGTTATGACCAATGTGGCTAACACGAATTGATGTACCAATAAAACCCATTAATGAGGAGCAAAACCTAAAAACCAGCATTATAAAAGCAACAACCCAATAAACAAATAAGCACACCCAGATGGAAATAAAACAGCAATTCATTGAAATTTTGAAACTTTAACAAGAAATTAACAGACAATTAATCCAAAAATGGAAAATAAAATTAAATAAATAATGAAATCACCTCAACGTTTGTGGGTTCAAAGTAAATAAATATGAAATAACCCAATAGAAGACCAATTGGGATTCCAATTCCAAGTCCTAGAATTCCCAGAAAACTTTCTAGAAATCCCATTTTCTTGGAAGCCAAACAGAGGATAAGAAAATGCCAGAAAATGAAATCGGAAGCGCAGCGGCTGGAGCGCGCGAGCTTGAAACGGCCAAAACAGAGTCTGATTGTTAAAGTACACGTGGCGGATGGTGAAGCTGTTTCTTGATGAAATGACGATAATGCCCTCGAGCGTATCAAAAAATGGACCATTTACCAGGTTGTTTAAGTACCAACCAATGAGTCCAGGCCACGACTGATTTCATGGGACTAATTATTATTTGACTTATTTTTTTTTTTTAATGATGTCGTGTGGGACCTATTGAATCCCACGTGGATGAATCATTTTGAAGAAAAAAAATTTATTATTTTAAAATTTAGCTTTAAGAAATTAAATCAAATAGGAGATTTGTATTAAAAAAATAAAAAAATAGGAGATTCACTCTATTTTAGTACGAGAATATTAATTGAATGTTTAAATAGATACGTGTACTATTTTCAACAGGATAAGCCCGCGGCATGAAGGAAGCAACGAGAGCGACCTTGGAGCACCATTAGGACAACTTGTGCGCTCTTCTTTTGTCCCAATCAGAGGCGTCATTCCTCAACCCAAAAATGAAGGTTCATTTGTATATTCGATAGTCCAACTATAGTGGGTTGACGTGAATTGGATGATAAAGTTTGAGACTTGATTGGGTTGAATTGTTTGAGCACTTATGGGAAAGTTATCGGGTTGGTTCGACCATCGTGGGCGATTAGTCGTCGTCCAGGGGTCGTAGTGTTCCCCTTAACGTTCGCTTGGGCAGACCGTCTTGTTTTAGCGGGGGAAATGCCCTCTTCCACGTGCTCTTTGAAAATTTCAGAATTTCCATTTTATTCTCCCAATAAAGAATTAACGTGAGACTCAAACATCATGTATCGAGTTGTCATTTGTCTTTTTAGCTCATAATTTTATCGCTTACATCGTTGTATATTTATTTCCGATTTCAATCAATCATGATAAGGTAATTTTGAAACAAAATGGTTCATACTCATACTATACACGTGCATTTAGTCCAAATAATTAAATTACTCGACTAATTATTCTAGTGAAAACATGGAAAGAATTTAATTGAAGAACAGAAGAACTTAAAATGGTAATGACACTTTTAACATAAGGTGCAATGAACCACATTATTTTCAAATAATCAAACTATAAATATCAAAAGATGGTGTGTTCTAAGCTACAATGCCCCAAAAATATCAATCTAGTAAACAAAAAATTTACAAAGGCTAGATTCTTGGCAGCTTCGTGCACTGTAGCTTCAATGGCCAGAAAATAATATAAATAAATAATTCAATTTAAATCAATTAATAAATATAAAATAAATGTGCAGTTAATATTATTTTCAAATTTAATGCGTTTGGACCATCACTGTTCATTGAATGTGTCAGAATTGTTTGGTTGCTTCGATCTGTGTATTTACATGTAACATTGCTTCTTTATCTTATTGTTAGAAACAAAATTAAATTATGTTTTAATTATAAATTAATTAATATGCTTCAAGAGAATTGTAGGTTGGTGCATGAACTGCTGAGAGAGTGCTGACTCTGATAATCTTAGTATTTCAGTCTTCAATTTTTTAATTTTTATAATAAATCAAAATAGTTATGGCTTGGATTGATAATTTCGGTCGTGAACCGTGGATTTAAATTCAACTGAATCTGGCTAGTGTCGAGTTTGTATTGACTAACTCGTATGTTTAATCCGCTCAACTTATTTGATTAAATGAGTCATAAACGGTTCATAAAACTTATGTATTGACTCGCCTATTTAAGGAGAAGAAAATGTAATATTTCGTATATATATTTGATTTTTAGAATGACGTGAAAACCAATAAAATAAATATTGCTTTAAATTGATGTATATATATATGTCTATATATGTATATTCTTTTTTTTTACTGAAGTTTATTCACATATATTATTTGTTAGTTGTAATAAACTAATATTTTCATGACATTACAACTAATAAATTTTATAGAGTAAATACTACAGTAAATAAATAATTAAATTTGGATGGTGACACATGAGGAGGAACAAGGAGCCCTCCAAATAGTGGTGCCCACACCGAAATGGCAAAGTTGCAAGCTATCTCTTTATATATTTCCATAATTGGATAATGGAATGGACCAAATAATTAAATTATCCATTTGTTGTGTGAATGTAATGAATTATCCTAAAAATATTACTATAATTTTTTGTTACAGTATAAATAGATTAAAGGCATGCATAATATTTTTACACGTTATTTTTACTTTAATGTATAGAAGTATTTACTGCGTTCGTTAAACTTTATATATATAAGTCTTAAACATTGATGGCGTTTTTTTTTTCCTTATATGAAGTTATATTTGCAAGACAATCTAAATATAAATTTTAGTTTTTGTGTGAGTGAAATGCTAATTTTTGAATTTGACCGACAACGACTAGTGTTGACTTATGCAAAAATTATTTGGCTAATGATGGTCAAAGTTAATTAACAATTAATCAATGTGAATCATATAAAAGCAAAATCGGTCGATGTTTAATTTAAACTCACATTAGTAAAAGTTGACGCGTTACTCCTCAAAAATAGAGAATTGAATATTAAACAATCATTTTTTTTAAAGAATATACCTTTTGTGTTTCATACTTATTTGTATAAAGTTGTATGTTGAAGGAAAGTTCTTCTATAATAAAAATATTAATGTCAATAAATTACTTCAATTTATTATTTTTGTCTTTCTTACATTTGTTTATTGATTATTCAATGTACAGTGATGAAGTGAAGATGTTTATTTTGTGTCACAATAACCTGCATTTGTTAATTGTTATATATAAAAAAGCATGCATTTAAATGAATGTAGTGATGGAATAAACAAGACACGTATTATACAGTAATATTTATTCATTTTGATAGTAATAATTTTAATAGTTATGATAGATAAATTATAAATTTTTTTTTACTATAAGTGTGATGTTTAAAAATTCGATATAAATGAAAATGAGTGAGTGAGCCGTTCGTTTAACTTTTTTCATGTGTATTTTTTATAAGGTATGACATTTATAGAAGATGTATGGATTTTAAAACATATTTTATATTTTTCTAGTTTCATGTTTTTTCTTCTTATGTTTTATTTATGTCCCAACAATGAAAATGAAATTTATAATATTAGTATATCCCGTTATTGAGTTTGAATTTTATTCCATCATTGTCCCCATAATTTATATAAAATATTTTAAAAATTTGTGACCAATTGATATAATTATTGTTTAATTTTTCTTTTGAATACACTACATAATAAGTGAGGCTATTAATTTTATTTAATTTTTGAATATATCATTTACGCCCATGTGACAGATTGTCTTTGATTTAATAATTTGAAGGATTTGATAAATTTTTATTATTTATATGCCTCAATAATTGCTTGACCCTTCTCTAATTTTTTTAATTCCAATCCCAATTCGAAGACTTGCTGTTGGACATATTCTGTTGTTTAATCAACAACTGCTCCACTTCTTACTTCTATAGTGGAAAATTATTGTTGCCACAAATGCAATTTATTTACTTTTGTTGAAAGCAAATTAATATAGCAAGAACTTTTTTATTTTAATGGCCATCAAATAAGATCGACTTTGCAGTTTTTATGTTACGCTTATATTAGTTATATCTATAAAAGATACAATTTTATAGCAAAATTATATTGCTGAGGGACAAGATTTACGCAACGATAATATTCCTCGATTACACAATTTTATTTTAAATCGGTCTCATTAGTAAATTTAGCGAAATTAAGCATTATATGATTGCTACACCAACAAAAGTTATCAAGAAAATTGTCGCACCAATCTAATTCTATGACTTATTACAAATTAGACCAAGAAATGTTGGGTCAAGTTGTTAATACCCCTTTGAATTTCCTATGAGGTCTCAAGTACGAGCCTCATTGTCGACGGTATGGAGTGAGAATTGTGGGGTGGGGTTTAGGGTAACACTCCCAAATGAGTGAAAAGTATTCTTATTTCGAGTATAATGTCTCGTTGCTTATAAAAAAAAGACTAATTTGTAGCCAAATAACATTGTTTGTGACTGAGCTGAAAAATATAGATAATTTAGAGATCAAATAAGGTATTAATTCGAAACAAAACAGAATTGGAGGACTACAATGCAACATTTTCCAAATATATTTGTAATATTATTCATATTTTTTTTCAATTTATATTGACATTTTATAAGGGAAAATCAAATTGGTCCATATATATATGTATACGGACTCAAATTAGCCATTTGCGTCAACACCTTAATTAATATTGATTGGCTATTTTTTACCAAATCAAAACTGCCGGCTGATACGTCGTCGTTCTGGT
>JAYMTE010003037.1:0-10306 GCA_036897545.1 Pelargonium fulgidum
TGGAGGTATTGGGTAGGAAGGGTACTATTGGAGTAACAACTAAAGAAAAATCAGATTAGAGAGAAAAGAAGAAGATGAAGATAGATTAATGGAAAGAGAAGATGGAAACGAAGATGGAGGAGATTGGAGATAGATCTTTTAGGGTGAGAAGATTCTATATGGGAGCTGACTGGTGAGATTTAGGCTGAGGCTTATTAGGGTTTGGGGGTGATGTGTTAGGGAATATATATATGTAGGGTTTAGGGTAAATAATGAGCGGGCGGGAGTGTTATTTGGCGGGTTGAGAAAATCTCAGTAGTAGATTAGTTCGTTACTGAACGGACAGTAATGATTAAGATTGTCCGAATCCAACGGTCTCGCGGGTGGCTTGATTTCGGCAGCGGTTCCGGGTCTTTTGAGCGGTCTGATCGGTTCCAGTTTTATTTTGTACAGCGCTACTAGGAGCCATGATTGTAATGACTACATCCACTTGAGATACCTCTCAACTTTGGGTCACCATATGCATGCTTGCCACATTTAGAGTCTTTTATTAGAGTATAACTCATTAAACTTAGGTTCAAATATTTATGCTCTAAACATTTCAATTTATATCATTGGTTAGGTAATCTTGAAAATTATATGTGCTTATTCGATTTACATGTCAACTTATGACTAGCTGATGCAACAAGGTTGTCCTTCCAAGGCCACCCCTTATGCTTATGTTGAGTTTCAAATGAAGGTATCAATAAAACAAGTTAAACTCAATATGAGAGCTTTAACAATAAAACATGTCTACTTCTTTATGTTATTATGTATGTCATTTAACATTATCTAGAAACATTAGCCTTAAATCTTGAAGAATAATCTAAACTCGCAAGCACCCAATTTCTGACCAACTTTTAAGTCAAGTTGACTTTATCTCGTAAATTTTAAGGTCGAATACTACGAACGAATACCATTCATCAAATTTTATGCCTAAAATCTGGAATGAAGATATGGACATAGAAGTTGACAAAAGGGAGAGTGAGTGATGACTGATGATGGCAAGTTCCAAAATAAAATGAATAACATGGTCTACGGCCGAGTCAGAGTCCCCCACTACCACAAGTACCGTTGGTTTCTTCGTTCTTTCTCTGGTATCATATTGATATGATGGTTGGGTTTTGTTACTTTCTCTGCAACTCTCTCTTCTTTCCATTTTTGAACTCCTCTTCTTCTAAGACCTTCACTTCTCTTCTCATCTCTGTGCTTTTCTTGCTCTCCATTTTCACTCATGAAGCGCACCTCAAGTCATCGAGCTCAGGTACAGTGCCCTACTTTAGCACAAATTTTGCAGATGCTTATTCTCATTTTTGGTTTAATTTGGAGATAACTGAAGAGAACTTGCAGACAAGTTGGGCTGAAATCTGTTGTTTCGGTTGCTCCTGCTTGCAGCACCTCTGGCTGCGATTGGTCATGCGCAAGTGGCTCCACATCTCTGCCAGGGCCTCCGATTTCAGCGCCGACCCTGATGACGAAGAAGACGACCTCGATTCTGATCCTGAAGGTAACTCCCTAATTTCTCTTTCATTTTCTAAAATTTCTACGGTTTTTTTGGACTTTTAGTCTTATTTGTGGCTTTTTTTTCTTCTTTTTTGCGTGCAGATTTTGAAGAACTGGGGAGAGACTCAAGGTTTAGAGATTACAGAAGAGATGGAACTCAGCCTGATTCAATTGGTAATAATTCAACTACATAGTTCCAAATTTGAGAGAATTTAGCTTTCATTCTGGTGATCTCTGTTTTGTTTGCCAGAATTGAAGTAATTATTTTAATCATGTTCAGCACAATTTAGTTGCAACTTGATGTTGAAGCTGGTTCCAGCGCAAATTTTGGTGGTTTATTTCTGATTTATATTTCAAAATATAGTTTTGTGAAGCTCTAGTTTCATATTTGTTGATTTTCCATTGGCTCCCTGCAATGCCAATTGCACTGGTTTGAGGCCAATTTAAAACGTTTTAAGATTGGGTGAAGGGTGCTTGATAGCATAATTAAACCATTAACCGGCATAATTCATTAAATATTGATTGCATATAAAGCAACATTAAATAATAAACAGTGGTTAGGTACTAGTGCATTTATTGTTTGTTTAACTTGTTTAAGAATTCTTCAAATTTAGTGGTAGGTGTTTTCAAGATGGCCTACTATGGTTGGCCACAAAGACCTTGCCATCTGTCTGATGAATGTTAATACTTTGCATAGTCATAAGAATTTAAATATATGAGGTAATTAGGGTGCTCCATAAAATTGGAGCCACCAATAGAGGAATAGAGTTTTTTTTTTATTTTTTATTTTATTTTTTTTTTTATAGGCAACAGAGGAATACAGTTAGATGAGTCCATTTGACATGAACACCAATATATTTTTATTTTCCTTGTATTCCTTTTAATAAACATTTCAAAGGCTTTGATAGTGGAAGTGGACTATTTTGCTTTTATGCAGTTTGCAGAATGACACCTACATTTTCCTTTATTATGTTTAATATGGACAGTGGTTCATGGCGCTTTTTCTGAAAAAAATAAAATATGTTTTTACTACCAATTTAAGAGTTTTTTTGGTTCTAATTTTGAGTTTGTCTTATAAGTATCAATGCTCTCCATTTTTTACATTGATTCATTGCCACATTAATATCTTTGGATTTCAGAAT
The DNA here is from genome assembly GCA_036897545.1 of Pelargonium fulgidum. NCBI lineage: Eukaryota > Viridiplantae > Streptophyta > Magnoliopsida > Geraniales > Geraniaceae > Pelargonium > Pelargonium fulgidum. The sequence continues at coordinate 2,664 of JAYMTE010003037.1, forward strand.
CTCTTCCAATAATCAGGACTAGAAGAAAGTCAGAAACTTTTAGGGCACAGTATATTAACACCAAAGAACTCAGGTTTGACGCCTATCCTCATTTATATGATAGTCATAATCCATGAAAAAGATGCATGTGTACTTGGCTTGTCGAGTTCCACTTATTTTTAACTCTTCTTGTTTAGTTACTTATATATTGTTATATTGGTATTCCCAGAATATGTGTTGGGACATGGAATGTTGGAGGAAAAGTACCACCTGATGATCTAGATATTGATGATTGGCTACATGTTGATGACCCTGCTGACATCTATGTCCTTGGGTAAGTAGTTCACTATTCTGTTATTCTAGTTTCTTCTTCTTATTCATACCGATTTTCAGGAAGCTATACGGATGAAATTAAATTATAAAAGCACTAAGTAATCGAAGAGAGTCATTGAAGTTAGTTGTTAAGTTGAATATTGGTTTCTGAATTGCAATATATTGCTCCTTATGGCCAATAAAAAAAATATTGCTCCGTATGGCCTCATAATTCTTAGTGTTGATTTATATTGGTTTGTATGTATTGGCTTGCCTTGTGTATAGAATTATGTTTCTGTCTGCTTTCATTGTAATGTTATGTGCTGGAATGTGTATATCATAGAAAATTGTGGCCAATATTTTACTTTTACAGTCTTCAGGAGATTGTACCCTTAAATGCTGGGAGTATTTTTGGTCCTGAAGATAGCCGCCCAGTTCCGAAGTGGGAAAATGTTATTCGGGATACTCTGAACAGAATTAGACCTGTACCAAACAAGATAAAATCCTATAGTGACCCACCCTCTCCTTCAAAGTTTAAGCCATGTGATGATATCCCAGATATAGAGGAGCTATCACTTGACAGTGACAGTGATGTGGGAGAGGAAATCCATCCACTGGATGATGAATCCAACGGTTTTGGTGAATTTAAGGGTGAATCTACCACAGATGAAAACATGCTCATGAATTCTGGAGACAAGGACTGCACTGATAGTTCCAAAATATGCGTGCCAGTAGACAAACATTTACAGAGGCAGTTTTCTTCATCAAAGAGGTTGGATAGATTAAATTGCTTGCGGACAGAAGAGTCTACGGGAAACACAGAAACATTAGCCACCCAACAAAATAGCAAATTGATCAGAATGCTTAGTGGGACTGAAAGAATTGGCTTGAGCTGGCCAGAGCCTCCTATGCACTTGCTACCTGTTCATGCCTTGGAGAGGCCAAATTCCTTTAGATCATTTAGTTCTCTAAAAACATCTAAGTCTTTCAGAGCATATACTTCTTTCAAGTCATCTACAAATGAAATGTCATCGGATTTAGCTTTACTAGCAGATATTGACCTTGAAGCACTTATGAAGCGGAAAAGAAGATCACCTTTCGTAAAGCTAGTTAGCAAAAAGATGGTTGGGATCTTTATCTCTGTCTGGGTTCGCAGGAGCTTGCGCAGGCACATTCAGAATGTAAAGGTGTCAACTGTTGGTGTTGGTGTCATGGGCTACATAGGTAACAAGGTATCTTTGTTCTGTTTCCTTATTATTTCCTTGCACTTTTGTGAATTCCTTTTGACTATTACAGTTATTATCATTATGGTTGAGGTTATTGCTTGATATGGAAGTCATGCTTGCACAAAACAATTTCCTGCTTCGATTACATTCGCTGCATTTGTTTGTTTTCACTTCTATATGTAGCAATATAGTAATATACTATCACTATGAGAACATATCATTTTTTTTTGGCTTCTCTTATTTGTAGTTCGCAAAAAGCCTCTGTTTATTGGTGGAGTTGCTGTAGAATTGTTTGCTCTGCAACATTTATGGTAATACTGCAAAATAGCAGTTATGTATTCTAATGGTGAATAACTTATTTTCTCATTATTACCACACAGAGGATCACTATGGTGATGCCTCAACTGATTTTAGATACAAAACTGATTTGGGCGGTCATAATTACTTATGAGAAGAAATTCCAATTAAACTATAGACAGTGAACTGTAAAGTTGTGTTTGCAGCTAGCCTCCTTCAACTGTCAGCATTCATTTAAAGTACTATTAATGTGTTTTACCTAAGGCTGTCTTCTGTACAAAGTATACAAAATAGATCTGATAGCTGTAGTGTTTAGTGAACCGGAGATAATGTCATTACAATGTCAAAGCTAGACTCACTATGACATAATTTTTCCTCAACTTCAAACTACGGTTCTTTCTCATGCTCAACTATGTTACAACTATTAGATAATTTGGACCATGCCTTTCTATTGCAAATTGCAATTGCTCTAACTATTTTGGTTTTGAAGGAGAACCTTTGTGCCAATGTGACTTAGATATGATGATCATGAAGGTCCAGATAGATATATAATCAAATATGTAGCCTCACCTAGGGGTAAGTGATACATAATGAACATTGACGCATACAAACAGACAAATAGAAAGTATATAAAAAAATTTATCTTCAGGGAAGGCTTTAAATACTTCTGAACACTCTGAGTGCTGAAATGTGAAAATACATTGCCTCATGATCTCAGCACCGATTCAAGTCCCTATACTTGTTATGACACAATGAGTCATAGTCTGATTCATGTACCAAACAGTCCGTAAGATTCAAGTTAGTGCCAGGAACCAGGATTGTTTAGTGTCTTCTTTAGGTATTTTATTTACCCTTCTGTCCATATACTGAAGCATGCATCCAACACATCTTCCTATTTGCTAAAACTCATTTCTTTGATAGAACATTCTTCAAATTTTCTTCTTTCTCTGTCTTCGACCTATATGATAAATAAGGGAAATATATTGGGAGTTGAGAAACTTCTTATTTGGTATAACTGAGATTCATTAACCCCTGCAATTGGATTCAGCTTATTGACCTTTCACATTTTGATTAATGATCTCATTATTTCTTTTAGTGAGAACCTGAATTGTTGTTATAGATAAGTAAAATATGTTGGTGAGTTATCTATACATGAAGGCATTTACTGGTATAAAAGGATTTACTGAGGCAATATACTACTTCATCTTTCATTATCTAAACAAGAAGGCATTGCTAACCTCTAATTTGATGGTATTATTATATCATATTTGTATTTTGCATGTTGCTTCTAATTTTTTCACTGGTCTTCAATTTGATCAAATGACTAGCTAGTAATATATTATTTGGCTGGTTTACTAATTCATAGAATGTTTCAGTTTTCATGGAAATTATTCAGATGTTCACAGTACTTCAAATCTTTCAGGGATCCGTTTCCGTCAGTATGTCCATATACCAGACTCTGTTCTGTTTCATATGCACACACCTGACATCAGGTGAAAAAGATGGAGATGAAAACAAAAGGAATTCTGATGTGCATGAAATACATCGAAGAACTCATTTTCACTCAGATTCTAGTATTGGGCTACCTAAACGCATCCAAGATCATGAGTGAGTATTTGAGATCTAATTACAGCATAGTGACCTGACTTAAGTTAACTTTGGCAATACCACATCTTGCCCTTTCTTTTTCCTACTAGAATTATGACTCGCCTTTTATATCTGGGGAAAACATGTACTATAGGATGCTTTACCTTTATTCTCCTCTTGTCACTACTCTTTTTTTGTTTGAGAGGGGTGGGTGGAAGAAGGGAGAGAATAATTTTTCTTGAACAACCCAAATGAGTGTACTGGTTATAAGATTCAACTGTACAGCCTCAAACTGTCTTGTTCTTTGTAGCATTACACTACAACTAAAATGAAGGTGGGGATAATCAGAGGCCTTATATTCAAGGCAGCAATACCATGTAGTTCATTAATCTAATTTGACTAGATTGTTACCAACAACCATTGGGGTAAGTGGTTTAAGGTGCTTGATCTCTTGAGGTCTCAGGTATAAGCCTCCCTTCAAGTGTTGTTGGTGTTGCCTATCAAAATTGTTTTTTGAGGAGATTGTTAATTAGAAAATTGTTTTCTATTACTTTATGACATGATTTTTTTTACTTGGTTTACATTTACAGTGAAAGAAATTCATGTACAAAATAATGTCACTTCTATTTGTAGGAAAATAATTTGGCTGGGCGATTTAAATTACCGTCTTAACTTGTCGTATGAGAAAGCACGAGAATTTATCTCCAGAAATGAGTGGTCTAAGTTGCTTGAAAAGGACCAGGTACGTTAGCATTCTTTTCGTGTAGTTCAGGTCATAATTTACCATTGTTAATATTAATATTTGTTCAACCTGCCAATTGATGTGCATTGCATAATGAAGACATGAAGTGTACACATATTCGGTCATTACAGATCTCTACCCGACGACATTTTGACAATTAGAGCCCATCAATGCATATTGTGAATGTGAATTATGTGGAAGCTTTCAATGGATTCATATTGTTTCCATGCACTTTTTTGTTCATCGAAATCAAGTTTATAGGATTAACAACTACACATTGACATTTTATTCTGACAGCTTGTACGAGAGCTGAGGAAAGGTCGTACATTTGACGGATGGTCAGAAGGCACTTTAAATTTCCCTCCCACCTATAAGTATGAGATCAATTCAGAAAAGTACTATGGGGAGGATCTAAAGATTGGGAGGCGTACTCCAGCATGGTATGCATCTAAAAGATTGATTTTGTCAACGTCCTAAGTAATTACGTTTACTTTACTTTACACATCCTTTCACATCAATCTATATCTATCATCTATTTTTTTGTATGGTCGGGTAGAAGTGTTCCGCTTCTATACTTTTGGGTTCTTCATTGATCTCTTATGAAAATATTTTTTGTTTTTCGTTTCCATTTTCGTCTCGGCAGTAAGTTACAGCAATGCAGGATCTGGGTTTTAGCATGACATGACTTAGATTGCAACTACAGATCCTAGATATGATCTAGATGTAACTAGCTAGGTGTTTGCATGACCCACTAAATCAAAATTTGAAAGCTGTTGGCTGACAACAAGCTTCTGAATTTGATAGCAAAATCTTAACTGTTAGCATAGGAGGGGAGGGAAAAGAAATCAAATGGTTAATCTTTCCTCGTTTGGATATGCTTAGGAGGGATTGAGATAATTTCCTTTGTGGACTCCCCTCATTCTCTCTAAGGCTCTAAACCAGATCCAAAACAGAATAAAATCCAAGCCCACATAGCTAATGCAAGGTTTATTAGAACCCATGCAAATTGTCCTCACCATTCACTGGAGATAGAGAAATATCCTTCCTGAGTAAAATATCAGTTCAGATTCAAATTCTTCTCTTGTACTGTAATCACTTCCTTGTTAACTGCAGAACAACGAGTGGACTTCATTAACACATTCTAGCAAATTATATAAATTTTTACCTGTGTCGTCGTTCAAATTAGTTGAATAAATGTACAAGGGAGTAGTATATTGAAATTTCAATAGTCTCCAATTGTCCTTTTGTGCTTAGTGTTTCTCTGTTTGTTCATCTTTAGTTAATTACCAGTATCAGTACCATATTTTGCCTCTCTCTTTGCTATTTGTTTTATGACAATCCTACTACGTCTACTACGTCTACTACTGTAAACTCTATCTTCATATTCTTGTGATGCCTGTATAGTGTGAATGCCTTCATCCTTAACCCGGAGCACTACATTTTTGGGATAATGTTGAGGACATGTGTATTGCTGGAGGAAACTAGAGCATACTAGAATATTGAGTTATGGATATTGTAGTCTGCTTAATCCAATCCCCACTTTATGTACATGATGATCAGTAACTCAGATGCCCTTATCTCTTAAATATCCGAAGTCTGTATCAACTTTATAATAGTAATTGGCATTCATCCTCTACAGGTGTGACCGAATTCTTTCATATGGCAAGGGGATGAGACTACTGAGTTACCGCAGGGCTGAACTTAAACTTTCTGATCACCGGCCTGTGACTGCAACATATATGGCTGAGGTTGAGGTCTTCTCTCCCAGGAAGCTACAGCGAGCACTCACATTTACAGATGCAGAAATTGAAAATGAGGAAGCTGAAGCAGATCATTTCGGTGTTGATTCTGGAATGAGCTGCTATAGAGTGGAAGAGGTACCTATTCTACTATATTTTTAATTGCATGAATATAATTTGTTTTTTTTTTTTTTTTTTTTTTTTCTTCTTAAAGGGGAAAAGGGGTTTTTATTCAGCTCATTATGGGGAAAGGAAATAATGGTGGGAGATAAATTTGATCCCATAAATCTATCAACCCAATAAGGAGCTTAAGATTTGTAAATATAAAGACTGCTGGCCAGCTTATTTTATGAAGCTAATAAGGAAGACTATGAGTTCAATTGAATTGAAATGATATTGACAACATTTTTTTCACTCGAGTAATCCTCTATGACACGGAACATGTGTTGACATTTTGTGCTTCTTATCCTATCTTAGAGCTGATAATCTACCGCTGTGGAGGTGGACCCAACTCTTTTTTGGGCTTAACTCCTGGGGCCATTTACTCATCTAAACGTAATTCTTATTTTAAGAGTTTATATGTACGTAAGATAAGAAAAGATAAGTCATTGAGCTATGGAAATTAAGATGATGGTATAGATCGATTGCAATTTTTAAGCTCATCTATCAAGAAACTCAAATGGCATCTGGGGCTGTTTGAAGGGGTTGGAATCGCTGGATTAATTACGAGGGATAGGATTTTACGTGCTGAATTGTTGGATCTTTGGATACTTGTTTTAATTTCCTCGAGAGCATGTTGCATTCATCATCCGTTTAGATAAGCATTGCTGAAAGATTCATATAGCCGGCCCTGACATTGGTTTGTAAATGACATGGCCGCCGTCGATTATTGATGCAGGAGGATATATCGAATTGGGAGCACTGACGGAAACGTACTATCTTCCTGATATTACAGTTTACAAGTTCACAAGTGCACATTATACTCATTTATTTGATTTCTCTCCTTTTGTGATATATATGTAAATTCCAGGTAAAAATGAGTGCATGACTTGGTTTTATTTTGATTTTTTCCAAGAGGTCTTACAGCATTTTTTTCCTTTTTTCTGGAAGCAAGAGCTCATAGATAGAAAATTAAAAACTTATGTTGTTTATATTGTATGTATCAGTACTGTATCTTTTGTATGATGTACATCAAACCATTCACCTGACTGCCTATACTAATATTAATATTGTAAAATAGAGTTGATGGTTGCATATGATATTGGTGAAATGGTAATGCTATATTTTCCATTTTTCTGACTGTCGTGCTTTTCAAAATTCTTACGTATTTATGTTATATTGTGAGATAGTAGTGTTTAACTGTTTATCACTTGTACTTGGTCAATTTATTTAACTCAAGTATGTTCTACTTCATGTACAAATTAAGTCTTCTACCCATGACTTGAAGTCGAGTTTAACATAACTTCTTAAGTTTGTGTCTTAGAATTGAAGTTGCAATGCTTTAATTAAAATTATCCCTTCCATAATACAATTTCCATGTCATGGTTTCAAGTGTGACTAAAGTAAACTAGAATGATTAAAAGTTGAGATAATGCAACATACTACAAATGGAGAATTGGATACAATATGAAAAGTTAACATTCAACATGCACAAAAACTCAATGAATGACCAAACCATCATGCTAGCTTATTTCATTCATATCCTTATATTAGATTAACTACTTGTAGAAAACAGTAAAAGCAAACAAGAGATGATAAAAA
>JAYMTE010003038.1:0-10306 GCA_036897545.1 Pelargonium fulgidum
ACCAGTTCTTCCGGTCTTGACCGAATTTGACTAAATTACCGGTTAAGTATACAACCGGACCGGTGATCATGCCGGGTCCCAGGTCAACCGGTCCGCCCAGACGGTCCGATCCAGTTTTTAAAACATTGGCCAAAAGAACACACCGCATAAAAGTTGCATAGGTTGTTGTTACATTAGAGAGTTACTTCCAGAAAATAACATGACACTTATTTGAAATATTCCAGCTAACTGCATATAATCTTAAAGGACTTTAGTCTCAATTTTTGTATACCTCTAAAATCTTGATGCACTTGATGTGATGATCTGAAAAGGCTTTCAAGTACCTGCAGTGGTGACATACTGTCATGCACAAATAATCAAATAGAGCAAGTCGTAATAAGATCTTTAAAAAAACACAGCACAATTTGGTATCAAAACTCTCTTGTATTCCCAAGTTCCTTCTTTTGCATAAGGATTTTACGTCAATTAAGTCCCTGCCTGCACCTTCAAATAATCCACTTACACCACTGATCTTTAACTTTTGGGTCAAGTTAGTCCCTGACATCAATTGGAGTTTACTTTTTTTGTTAACTATGCTCACATGGACACTGACATAGCAAGTTAAATAAAATAAAATAAAAAATAAAAAGAAAGCTTAGAAGTGTCACAATTTTATTGGTCTGAATTTTTTTTAATATTATTTATCATATTGACTCGTGCCTTTTTGAGTTTTAATTTATAATTTATATTTTTGTTAAACACGTCATCTCCACGGGTAATTATATAATTAAATAATTATTACGACTAATTTGAAAAAAAAAAAAAAAAAACTCAAAGTTCAAGAAGCTAAGTGGTTTATTTAAAGTAGAGGGACTAGAACAGCAGACTTTCAAAAAGTTTAGGGATCTACTTGACCTTAAAAATCCTTTGCAGATTGATAATGATATCCATCACAAATCAGCTCCACATAACATTCATATTTTGATGATTATAGCAAAAAGAAAATGAGTAAAATCACATCTTACTGAATAACCTGGCTGAAGAAGACAGAGCTCTCAGTGTGTTCTCAGTCTACCACCATCTGAAGTGCGCGTAGCCACGATTATGGGCAGCCGTTGCGTGAAGAGTCTCCTTCTTCTTGCGCACAGATCCCCTCTTCCGGTAAGCATCCATTAACTCGGTATACAAACATTCTGATACAGAAGTCGTTTTGCGTTTACGCCTATTTTTAGCCGCTTCAATGATCCAGCGAACTGCTAGGGTTTGTTGGCGACTCCTGGATACAATCTTTGGGACATCATATACAGTACCTCCTCTACTTACCCTACTCACTTCACATACGGGCTTCACATTCTCTAAGGCCTCAGTGGCGATTTTGATTGCATCGTCTTCAGTCTTAGCTAAGAGATGCATAGTTTCATAAAAGATACCACGGGCTTTGGTTCTTTTACCTCCTTTCATGGGAAAGGAAATCAATCTCTTGATCAGATGTTTTTTCTCACCATCCATGGCCCCCATATAGGTGAGAAATTCTGAGGAATTTTGAGCCCATTTCTCTTTCTTGTTCACCTTCTTTCGTTTCCCTTCTGATGCTATATCACCTGATTCTGTTGAGATTCTACAAGACAATAACAAACCCTACTAGCATAAGAAGAAGAGATCATAAAAGAACACATAGTTAAAGTTAGATTCTTCAAAAAGTTGACTGAATGAAGCATTTTGAACTATGATCTGGAATACTAATTCGAAGCGAGATCTTGAAATAACTAAAAAGCCCTAATTTTCATCTCAACTGTTTAAGGGTGAAAGTCACCGTCAATGAATTTTTAGGCCGAAAAATGGAGAAGCATCTATGTCTGCGTAAATATAGAGAAACAGTTGTATATACATACACATAAGTTTGCCAGTTCTCAGCGTTCATACAATTAATAACATAAATTTGTCATCTCTTATTGTTTACGCAGTTGATAACATAAACATTTGTTAGGGTTCATGAAATAGACATGTAAAATTTCACATTTCTTAGTGTTCTAGCTTGACTTTCCATCATTCTCATCCGCCCAAAGCTTAGACTTCCCTTCACCTCAATTTTGTCTTTAACATAAATTTGACATTTCTTATAGTTCATTAAATCAACAACATAAATATTTCTTAGGGTTCATTCAATAGACACGTAAAATGTTGACATTTATTGGCGTTCTAATGTTCTCAGCAGTTCAAAGCTTTGACTTCCACTCTCCTCAATTTTCTCTGACAAAAAGGCTGCAATCGAAAGATATTCTATAATTGAAAATCTAGGATTTTAACTCAGCTGGATCACAACAACAAAATAACAAATAGCAATTTCATGTTCCTGGCATTTTCACGGAAAAAAAACAAGGCAATTGATATAGATATTCTATGAAATTCGATGATCTCGTAAACTGAAATTTTAAGATGTTTACTCGGCTGGATCACAAAAAAAAAAAAAAAAAAAATCATGATTTGCAATTTCACTTTCCATAATTAATCGAAAACAAACAAAACGATTGGCTATGGTTTGTAAGGAAATACCTCCGAGAAAGGATGCTAGGGGCGTCGCTAGTCGGAGGACGGAGGAGGGGCAGCGGCTGCGACGAGCCTAGCCATGAGACCCTCGCGGCGGAGACCAGAGAACGCGACAGAGATCCACAGCGCATAGCCATAGTTTAGAGAAACACAATCTCCACCGAGAACGGGATAGGCTAGGGTTTTGCGGAGGGTTTGGCTTGTGCGCTGCCGCGAGGAACAATCAGATCTAATAGGGAAAAAGGGGCATAGTGCAAATATTAAAGAAGTTTGGGCCTCAGAGAAATATTGAACATAGCAAGGGTATGTTTTTAATTTAACATAAAAGAGCTGACAATATGGGCCCGAAACCGCGGACACCCAAAATCCGACTCGATTTTAACCGATCCTATCTGAATAACTTTTGGGATGACTTGGGACGAATTTATCTCATAAAGCTTCATATTGAAATTATTTAGTAGAATCTTTGGATTAGATAACCGCACGGTTCAACACATCTTATGCCTAAAACTAAAATATTCGATCTAAAATCGAACAACCCGAAGCACTTATGGGTCGGATTCGAGTTAGGCTTTATCAAGTGAACATGATGCTGATAGCTATTTGATCTCGACACAAATTTATTTTTTTTGCACAACACGATACAATTTAAATGTATTTTTTAGTTTAAAATATAATAATCGTGTTTGTATCATAAAACTCAATATATTTTAGTAATCCCGTTGTAGTCGTAGTGCTGTCAAGTCTAACATGAATTGTACCGTGCGTTTGCATGATTAATATTCAAATACTGATTTAACATGATTAATCTTAAACAACGTTAATTTATCTCTTATCTCCATCATCACAAATTTAAAACAACATAGTACGTGTGGATAATCATAACAACATCAATTATAAGTTTATAACTCACTCATGTTCTTATTTGAGACTAAACCGACGCAAATACAGCCCGTCAATACGATTATTATATGCATCATGTTTATATATAATGCATATTAATTAGAGAAAATGAATCCAAGTGTAACTTTCCACTAAAACTAACAATACAAGATACATACTTCACAATTTTCATCTGAAACTCAACATCTCCTAAAAAGGAACAAATAAATGTGATAAAACGAACATAAAAACAACATAATTCTTCTACAAATATATTGAAAGTCTTATTGGAACATGTCAAAAAATCTTATGAATGAAACCTATAATCCAATGTTAGCAGTCAAGGAAAATCTGCATTTGGAAGAGTATACGTGTTGATGCATTTTAGCTGTCGGTTGAACGAGTAAACTTTACCGTATGATATATCTACTGTCATTATGGTTCCTCGATAATGCAATCTTGTCGTAGAATTGTTCTCTTTTGAGTTCGACCAAAGGCCAACTTCATGGAGATCTCCTTCTTTCCAGCAGATGTTAACTGTAACTCCCCCGCGTGCTTTCAAGCCTTTCACGCAACCATTTGCCCATTTGTCTAAGGGAAGTGCAGGAAGCAAGTAGAGGTCTTTTACTGTGCTTTGTACAATCATTTCTGCAATTGCTGCTGCAAAACTGAACACACAATTGCAGACTCATCAAATTGTCAATACATGAAACTTCGGTATTGTTAGAGTACAAAGTTAATATTGAGCCTTCGACAATTAGTTTAAAATTTTAGTTGAGTTTGTATTGTGACATGACATCATAAACCTAGAGGTCACAAGTTGTAGTCTTGCGCCCACCTTGAGAAAAAAGAATGTTATAATGTCAGCACAAGGCAAAATAATAATAAAAAAAATATTTGTCCATGTGTCACAAAGACAACGATAATGAGGTTGCACGTGAGGGGGCGTGACAAAAGTACAAAGTTAATATTGGGCCTTCATCTATATATTGGGTTTTCAACTCTCAACTTAGGTTTTAGTTCAATTGGTTCTCTGACAAGTACTTCAAGACTGTATATAATATTTTCCGTATGCCAACCTCTGCTACTAGATTGCCTTTTTTTTATCAGCAACGGGACATCATAATCGAAGTAACGATGTTTCTCACTCTCAAAAGGGAGCGTCACCCTAAACCGTTTTAACCACTTGACCCAACATATCTTGGTGCTACTAGATTGCCTAAACGTGCAATATATCATAGGGAGTTCATTGAGCACATAAGTATTGAAGAAACAGTTTTCTGTTATCGTTTATCTCTCGAGGAAGAAAACAGAGTTTCTTTTGTGAGATAGTTCATTTCAACGACATTTAACTAGTGAGCCACCAATCTTGTTTATGAGCGGAAATGTAAGACAGTATAAACCCCTATTTGAAACAGAAAGTACCATAATATAAATATATCTTGGTTTGAAGCATGCTAAATTGAGTTGAAAGTAGCTAATTTGAAAGGCATATTGGTGTGTAATTCTGTTGACTTGTGAGTAAAGAGTGTTGGTTACCCGAAGTTTGCATCTATTTGGAAAGGAGGGTGTGCAGTGAACAAATTACTGTACAGTCCTCCTTCAAAATCAGCTTCACGAGCAGGGTCAACCAAGTCCATCAAATGCTTGACCATCCGATATGCATGCTCGCTGTTGTGAAGATGTGCCCACCATGCAATCTTCCAGGTGGTTGACCATCCGGGACCTTCCTCCCCTGTTCCAGATAGTAAAATTACATACATCCATGGCTATATGCAGTGATATAGATCATAACTTTAGGGGCAGGGATAGTAAAAAAAATTAATTTTCAATTCAGAAAACAATTTTTTTTCCAAGAAAGAACATGATCATCATTAGTAATTATGTGTCTTTAATTTGTTGATCATCCCAATTACCACGCAATATCTACTTTCTTAAGGATGCGTATATTCTCGATGTGAAGGTGTATAACCAAAACGACATAAGAAACTTTGATATATCCATTTGATTTTATGTAGTAGTCTATAAGTTAAGAGATATATTTTTCAAATCTAGCTTGACATAGCATTAGCTCCTGTTTCCATAATGTTGAAATGTAACCAATGTACTAAATGTGTATAAGTATATTTTGCATTTCAAATTCTTGTATCCACAAGTTATGCAAAGTGCAAACTCTTTCTTTTAAGATTTAGATCTTTAGTTTAATAACTCATTATTGAAGTATTTATTATATGGAAACAAAGTAAAAACAAGATGTAAATTTGGCATCCATATCCTGATATCCATACCTCTTTTATAGAGGGTAAAGTCTGCAGCTTTACAGAGGTCTGGAGTTTTCTCAGGAGTTATTGTATGACCTGGAAACAGGCCAAACAAGTGTGATATATGTCGATGATGCACGTCAGGATCCTGAAAATCTAGTGCCTGTTACAAAACAGAGTGAATTTGTCATCCCATAATAGCGAATACAAGACCAGCATCAAACATACAAGAGCAAAATAATTTTAAAAAAGATACAAGAACTTAATATTCGAGCAAATTACGCACCCATTCCATTATTGAACCATCTCTCGCAATTCTTGTAGGTGGAAGCCTTTTTTGAGCTTCAACGACTTTGATAACAACAGCATCCTGATTTCTACCCAACACCTGGTCGTAAGAAACTTGCATATAAATTTCCATGGTTTACAAGAACAGCAAGCTTAGGTATGTTTCATCACCAGAGAAGAAGAGTTTCACCTTAGCAGCAGACACAATTTCAGAGAAAACTTCTTGTATGATTGCAATGTCCATGGTCGATGAATAGCTCACGCTGGCTTGCCTACCATCTGGAGCAACAAACATATGCTCTGGAGAAGTTGATGGGTTAGTTTCCAAATATCCGCCAGGGCCTTCAACTAACCAGTCCAACAGAAATGACACACATCCTTCCAACAAAGGGTATGCTTTTTTTAGAAATGCCTAATTATACAGAAGATATCAGCAGCATTCCTTACTTGCTACAACATTGAATTAACTACATGGAAAAATCTTAGAATCACTCTCAATTGAGAGGAAAGAATACAGTTATTGAATGTAATTACAAATGGTGTGATTCATCAATAAAGTAAAATGCAATTCACTTGTTAAATACTTTCAGCAGATTTTGTCAACTTTCAACCTATATCCCCTGGACCTAACATCTTAGGTTAAGACTTTTGACATAGGGTGCATCGATATTGCCACGATGACATAAGCAAAATAGTTTTGAACTACCAAAGAGGCATCAGTTAAACATTATCAATGACAAGAGGCGTACTTGAATAACTTGTCTATTGTTAGATGGTTGAATTAATCATAAATTTTAGTCTCAAATGTAGAAAGATATTTTCAGACAGATAACAATGAACTTAAGAAGATTGGGTGTACTAATGCCAGAACAATATACAAGCTTACAGAGGCATAGACCATTTGTTGTCCAACCCAGTCTTACTTTGTCCATTGTATAAGCATAATGCTCCCATAGGTGGGTACAAAGCCAAGCTCCACCCACTGGCCATAAAGCCCACACAGCCTCGCCACGATCTGGTGATGTTTTCGCCCATATGTCAGAGACCTGATGTGCAACCCAACCATTTGCTTCATAGTTCACCTGTCACATCCAGTGAAAATTATGCATAGAGGATATGATCATGAGAAAAATAATAATGAAATACTTATTTTTATCAAGATATGAAAAGCTAATCACTTTCCAGATATCTTCTTTGAGGCACATACTTAGGATGCTGACTTGCTGCATTTAAAATTTTCAAGGTTCTATTTGTGGAGAAATTTATTCATTGAGATGCACCAGAAACTATAATTTATCAATATAATAGATATATCTGAATAAAAAAGAGTTATAAGTTTAACCTAGAAACTATCAAGGCAAAAGAAGTTCTTACTTTAGCAGTTTTACTCCCACTGACTGACATAGAGGCAATGTAGTCAAACAACGGCTCCTGGCATTCTTTAAGGTTGCAAGGTAGGCAAGGCCAGTAATTCATTTGAAGATTGATATTCAAGTGAGGAGAACAACTGAATAAAAAACAAACAAATGAATTAAAATCTTAATCATAATACAAGAAGTTAAAGGTACTAATGTGCTATTGTATATTTAATAAACTGAAATTATTTCTTGAATAACTTCTCCCAAGTCATGTGATTTTTAATATAAGATACTAATCAAATTCAGTTTGTAGCAACAAGAGATTGCATGCATGAAGAAAAAGCAATTAAGGAATGATGAAAAATACACACAGACAAAGTGCAGAACATACTCCCATGGTGGCTCTAGAAGCTTGTTCCATATACCCTGCAGGTTTGATGGCTGAGTCCCAGGCCGTGAACAAGAAATAAGCAAATAGCGACCATATTGGAACAAAAGCTCCACTAAGGCAGGATCTTCATCAGTCCGAAAAGATTTCACCCTCTCTGCTGTAGAAACTATAGCAGGTTCAAGACTCATCATCTCCAAGGTTTTATGTTCTAAATTGGTCTTAGAGCTTTTTGAAAGCTGCAGTGAGACACGGTGGAAAAGTTTCTGATAATCACCCAAATGATGTGAATAGAGATCTTGGTATGAAAATTTTGTTATGGACTTCAATGTACTCAAGGATTCTGAAGTAGGATCCTTCTTAGAATCTGACGGATTGGTGAATGGCCCATCAAAAGAGGATGAAGCAACGAGAAGCAAAACAGCATAATCTGAACCTTCAACCTTCAACTTATTGCCAACCAAGACATGTATGACACCTTTATCACCACCGATCTGTAAATCAAGAACTGCAGAAAACTGAATTCCTTTTGGATTACCCTCTACAGGTTGGTTTCTTCTACCAGGACAGCTTCCTTCCATTATAATCTGATTGTTTCCATGTATCCGTGTATGATGAAATAACTTGCCATCTAGAGAAACAGTAAATGACAAAGAACCTGGTTTACTTCCAGAAATTTTTGTCACAATTACTTGATCGGGATTAGAAGCAAAATGTTCCCTTGTGTATTCTACATCTCCAACAGAATATTTTACTTTTACGGCTGCAGTGTCCAAGTTTAGCTCTCTGTAATACGTTTCTTCAGTATATTTGAGATGGGAATCGGCAAATTCTAGATTGATGTCCCCCAGAGGTTGGTAAACCTACATCAACACATTAGAAATCATTAGGGTGCAACTTTATTTTATTGAGAAAGACAATAGGAGTAATTTTCACAATGTAATATAAACCGTAGTCCCCACAAGATATTCATTGAAATTATCACGGAATCATAAACTTCAAAGAGTAATTGAGAACAGAAAATCCCGACCCTAAAGTATCAATGAATTGGGGGTTACATAGAGAACACCTCACGTGTAAGGCTGACCTCTAGGGCATAAAGCAGAGCAATTCTGTAAAACCAATCAGTTGAAGCTTAGCAACAGGATATATAACTGGAATGATTTGCTTAATGAGAAGCAATTACGAATCTATCATCTCAACACTAATCAGTCAGGCAGAACCAAAACTATCATCTTCAGCTTCTGTTTATATCCAGCCTTGAAGTTGGCCATGTTTTGCCTAAATCTTGCATGGGTTTCTAAGCATTCTATACATCTTTATCCTTTTTGATAGGCTCTAGTGGAACACCTAGCAGGTGCATTGCTAGCGAGTACCTATTCCTAATTGTGAAAAGTCATGAAAAATTTCTGGAGCCCTGTGATCATATATGGAAACTTCGTATATTTTATTTTTTGATATCCCATAATTTCCACTTATCTTCATCTCACAATTCCTTAATGCTTCATAGGTGGTATATGTACATTATTTGGTTGATATTATGGTGCTAAAATTAAGAGCTCTCTCCCTCTCAAAACATGTCAAATCCTACAGAAAACAGGGCAGCTACACATGAACGCATAAGTAATCATATCAATACATAACATACTCGTTGTGCATGTTCATACGTTTAAATTATCATATCTAAATAGGAAAAATATAAACTAGAGCTAATGAAATAACATGCCTCGGAAATGATTCCTGACAGTTTGACAGCTGCTGTAGTAGCATCAGCATACTGGCCATTGTCAACAAGTTTTCGAACCTCAGCGAGTGCCTTTGGAGCATCTGGGTTGGTATAATTTCCTGGAGTCCCCGTCCAAAGTGTGTCCTCTACACAAGAATTCAGATATACCTTGTGAGTTCACTTTCATCCTGAGCGAGGAGAGAGGGAACGCCAATTCGTTACATATCAAATATTGCAGCAGAGCAACCACATCACCACAACATGATCTTAATTCACACTCCAAATATTGCATTAATCAGCTGCTCTATGTAGTGGCAAACATCATACATAAAGAAAAAAAATTTCAAACCAAGGTAAATTATCATTGTTCCAGCAAAATTCTCACCGAGCTAACATACCTATCTTTATAAACACTACAGCAACATATATCATAAAATTGGGAATTGTGTTCTCTTATTATCCTTCTGTTTCTTCCCAACCAAACAATGTCAATTACTTATTACTCAATTTGAAATATGTTAATAGCTTACTAAAATCGGTGAACATTGCTCCGACATATCAACTCCAACAGCAACTTCGTCAATCTAAATCAATTAGCAATTTCTCGAAATGATAAAAAAAAAACACACTAATCAAACAATTGAATCATTCACCTCCATTTTCTCGCCAAACAAACAGATCAACGAACCAAAACACTAATTAATTAATTAATTAATAATAAAACGCTCTCACAAAATTCAGAATGCAATTACGTACCGTTGAGCTGGATTGTCTCGGAGGCAACGCCGCCCCAAACCATAGCTCCGAGGCGGCCATTACCGATCGGAACGGCGTCGGTCCAGTACTCGGCGGGCCTCACCAATTTGAACTTACGAGG
>JAYMTE010003039.1:0-10306 GCA_036897545.1 Pelargonium fulgidum
AGCAACCATCTTGCAGAGGCTGATGAGTTCGAAGACAAGATGAAGGAGTTGGAGAGCATCTGCAACCCCATCATTGCCAAGATGTACCAAGGAGCTGGAGGAGAGGCTGCTGGAATGGATGATGATGTTCCCACCGGAGGCGGCGCTGGCCCCAAGATTGAGGAAGTCGACTAAGTTATCTCGCCCCTTCTTTTGTTTGTTTGGGGTTTGTCTTTTGATTCTATAGTTATTTTTAACTGTTAGTTTGATGGATTCTGGTTTTTTTGGACACATTATGGGGCACTGTGGTCACCCATTTTCAGTGCCCCTTAAATATTTTGATTTTCATGCTTTTAGTTATATATATTGTGCTGTTGCCTGAGCATTCAGCTTTTGGCCATCCCTGAGTCTTTCGTTTTCTGTTATTGTTTATGATTGTCTTTCTTTTGATCTTGTTGACTTAGCTTGCTAGTACATTTTGATTTTCATCTAACTATTGAATATTTAGTTGCGATTCCAACTGAAAAAACCACCCCAATTGAGCTCCGAATCTTTTGTCCACCACTCTCTACAGGTCCGTACAGTGGAGTTCACAATTCACAACCCATAACATGTGAAATTTACCTTCTCCCACCACTCGCTATGAACGCGCTATGTATTTTGTGGCACAATACCATTTGGCTTTATCTCTTACTTTGATTTGTATGAGCCTCCATTTATGCTTGAGTCTTTTAATAGCCGTGTTGAGTATTCAATACACGTACACATGGTTAGTCTTGTCGTGACACGACCGACATTTACAATTAATGATATAACACGTCAAACATATTGAATTGTGTATGTCAAATGTATTGATTCTATCATGCCTAATGTTTTGAATCGTGTTCATGACAATCGTATCGTGTCAACATGACCTATTTAATTACCATGTTAAAATATGTCAAAATAGTCGTGTTCATGTTTCGTGTCGGACTGTGGAGCAACTTGCATGAGGTAAGTGATGAAGGTGAAATTACATTCGTACTCCTATATATATCTCCCCTGTCAGTTCACTTCTCTCACAAAAAAAAAAACCAATACATGACAATGAGAATCAGTTATAACAACATTATCTATGTCTGTACAAATACAATAAAAAAGCCTGGAAGGAAACAGATTCAACAAGTGGCTCAACTACTTATCAAGATGAGGAGCACAAAAATCCACAGCCTAAAGAGATAAGCATTTCAGGGCAGAGAAGGACCGCACACAATACATGCACATCTCACAGGTCCACTTGATATATGGTTTCATTCTCAAACCAAAAAACAAACATTATCATCAACAACTAACATTCGATAATTCAGATGCACGGACACGAGATAATAGAGACAGCTTTGTGAAAACTATAGCGACTTCATATAAATCCGGTAGAATCAAAATATTACTTCTACCACCAGAACTAGTTACAATCATGAGCTAACTAGCGAAAACAAGTAAAAAAAAAAAAAACATAGCAATTAGTATGCAAAAATTTGCAACAAAAAGACTAATGAGATGTGCATTTTGGTTTTGCAGATGTATGGCACCAAGTTAGTAAAACCCCAAGCACCGTTACTACTGCAGCTACCCTTTAAATAAGTTATACATACCGATCTCAAGTCAACATAAGTCCATTGCCTCCAAGATGGGGGCGATGGCAAACACGAACCTCGTGTTCTTCTGGCCCCACTCGGAGCTTTGGCACCATGATTTCAAGCATTGATCCAGGCCCGTCGTAGTATGCTTCAATGTTAGCGTCTTCTGGAATCCGGGTTGAGAGCGGAATTTCCCTAACGAACTCGCCGGGAGGGCAGTGTTCCGAAGAAGGATCTGTGAGCTTGAAAGTTCGATCATGTCTCTTGATGAATGGCAGGCGCGATACGCTCACACAAGAGACCTTTATTATACCGTGAGTTAGAGTGTTCCTCCAAGAAACCTTCACTCTCTCGAGATCCACGAAAGGCAAGCTGATTATGATCAAATAAGCACTTTCATCTTCGTAGATTGTTTTTGCAGCTGTGACAGGCCCATAAACGTTCTTCATTACGCCATTGAAATCATTCAACCAGTGCCGTTCGTTGGTATGGACCTCCACTTCAGGAACACGGTCAGGAGGATTGACCGCCAAATAACAATCATCGTCATTTCCGTGAAGGAAAAAGTCCTTCCTCTTCTTGCTGACTGGTGATAAGTCCATGTCATCACCGTTACTGTGGTTCGATGGCTGCGTTAACAGATTCAGCCCAGAACCATTAAGAAGCTTCTTCGAGTTGGCAATTTGCGCGCTCTTCAGTGGAGGAGGTGGCCTCTTAAGCTCAAAATCAGTATTTGGGAGATTTCTCCAAGAACCAAAATCACTGGCTTCGGATGGGATTGAGAAATTCAAATCCCGACCTGTGAGTTCCACCCACCTTTTCCGCTCTTCCTCGTCAAGACACATTAGATTAGGCGATGGAACAATCTCGATTCCGTGTACACACTGAGGGTTTGACAGTCCCCTGTAATGCTTCCGCTGCATCCTGTGAGATCGGACAAAACCCTTATCAGCACTGAAAGGAAACGGTCGCTCCCCCTGGCGAGAATGCCCATTCATGTAACTCCTTAACTGCATCTTGCCCAAAGCATTCTCGGGCCTGTCCTTGAACACCCACATGTACATGTTCTCCATGTCATGCTGGACCAAGAAAACATCTAGCTTGAGATCGGATTTATCAAACCCAGTAACTCCATTACTGTCTCGGATAATCTTAGCCTTCGACTTGTCATTCAAAGCGGGCTTGAAGTAAAAACTGAAGAAAAACCACGCACCCCATATACTATCCACCCGCTTAGCACATTTCCGACCAACCTTGGGGATACTGAGGAAGCTCTCTGTCTCGTAAATCTGCGGAGCAAGCCCAACATCTAGAATATCACAAGGGTCCGACTTCCACGGCTCTGGGGGCGGGCTGCGCTCTGCAGAGAGGGGCAAGTTGATGTCAGGAGGTCGAGAGAGAATGATTTGGCGATTCATCTCCAAATCCAAATCGTCGTGAGAGGAGGCGCTTGAATCCATGGACAAGAGTGTGGACGGGTAATGATTCTCCATTGATGGTGCAGTGAGCCAGTGACAAAACAATCTCCAATATCACCTCATATCCTCTCTCGGTGTAATTATTGCTGGTGGGTTGAAAAAATTCATCCCAGAAACCAATTCAAGAAAACAACCGTATAAACAACACCTCCACCTTATCAATCCCCACAATATCTCCCCTCCATCAAAACCCTAGATTTACAAATCAAATAACCAAATCCCCAAGAACCCAGATTAAAAAACCAACAAAAAATGAAATAAACACTAAGATTCTATAAAAACCCAATTTCTATATCTCTATAAAAATCAAAATAAAACTTGAAAAAAAAAAAAAAAAAAAAAAAGCTATATAAATAAAGTTTGCGTTTTTATTTTAAAAACTATAAATCTCTTCAATCTCTGCCTATGGAGAGAGAGAAAGAGATTTCTGATATTACTATAGAAACCCAATATCTAACCCTAGCCCCAGAATCTCCCGGAACCCTCCAAATACAGGTGGGAAACTCTGAATCAAAACCATCAAATCCATCAAATACCCTTCAATTTCTATATATAAATATCTTAATATTCTCCACAAGCTGAAAGGGTTTCAGAAAAAATTTCAAAATTTACAAAATCGAAATTGGGGATCTTGAAAGCTAGTACCTTTTGGGATAAGCATCAAGGAATCGAGAGGAGGAGGGGCTTCGAGAAGCGATCGCGATCCTCATTTCCACTCTGTCATCAACAACCATTGGCTCTCTCTCGCACCCTCCTGCTGCTCACCACCAGTGCTCCAACTACTGCTCTACTGTTATTTCTAAATGATTTTCTCGGGAAACAAACAGAAAATATCATGAACAGAAAGAGGAAGCAGAGACGTGTACCACCGTCTCAATATAGAGGATGTTTCGTCGGTTGAGGCCTTCACCAGATACTACCGCTGTTATTTGCCGTCACTAACGGTAACGACTTCACTTTTTATATTTTTATTTATTTATATATACTCTACATTTATTTGGTGGCATAGAGCTTATCAGCAATAAAAATAAGTAATTCTGCTTATTAAATTAAAAATCTACTATATTATAATATTATATTCTTTTCATACCTAGCCCAGGTAGGTTTATGAATTTTTCATTTTTGGATCGGATTGAGTTTGATCAGTCTATTTTTTACTTTTTTTTTTATAGAATTTTTGAGCCGGCTCGTATTTTCGCGATAGACATTTTTAAGCCATTTGATCATATCCAAACTAATTTTCATTCGAGGTTTGATCAAATGGTAAAAGATTTCTCACATTTCTCTTTCACAAGTGTGTTGAGTGAAGATCGAACTTAAGAGCTCTTCTCACTCACGCAGACCCAACGCACCAACTGCGATACAACCAGTGGATTTTACTTCCATATTTTGAATCAAGTCTCATGAATAACATAACTTAAAATTAAAAGAATACATTTTGAAGTTGGGAAAGCACTATTGATGTGTGTGGATATATATTTATATGGTGGAATCATATGAAAGAACTTTAATAATTGAAATGACACCTATTTTGTTACCCAAAACATCACTATCCCAAGGTATCTTGGAAGGTGAGACCAAGAAGAAATTGTAATGGAAATTCCCTTTTGGAGCATGAGGAGGAAGATAGTTTTGTTTTGAGTTTTGAATTTTGACCACACACACATACACTCCTCTTTTGGTGGTGGTGGGTGAAGCCAACAGTCACTTACTCTTATCAAGTTTCAACCCTAACCCAACCATACCTTCCTCCCAAAACCCTAGTAATAGTATAGAAAGGTGGGATATATTTTCTTTCTTTCTTAGGTCAACTATAAACAAAAATATGCGCGTTAAACGAGTGACTACCACTTGTAAAGTTGATCCTAACTAAATTTACCGACAAATTTGTAGTAAAATTTAACAAGAGCAATTTAGACATTGCTAATTATCAATATTTTAGTGCTAATTAACTTTTTATATTAAAAAGGATGTGACCCGATATATATGAGGGTTGCGCCTTAAGATCCTATTGTTTTGAGTCATAAACAACTAGCCTAATAGGGTAATGAAATACCTTATCCATGGATCAACAAACTAATAAAAAGAAATACTACCAAAAAATCTAACTAAATTCAAATAGTCAGCTATTAGACTAATTTAAATAGTTTAGACTTTTCACGATAACTCGTTAATCATATCAAGTAATATATTGACGTGACAATGATTTTTTAGTTTCTTTCAAATTGAAATATTTCAAAGACTAAATTAGTTTATTTTTTAGTTGCAATTTGAAATATTCAAATATCATGTTTGACGTTTGACTTCATTCTTACGAGTGGATTAGTCCACTTTTGTTTGAGATAGAAAAAAATCTTAAAATTTTCTTGCGCAAATACAATACTAGCTAAGCACACCTCAATATTGTGTTGTCTTCTAGTAACAAATATAGCTTCTCCTTCTCGTTTTGCATGAAAGAAATTTTTGTTGAAAAGTAATATGAATAAATTTGTACGTATATATTGTGCACTAAATTTGTGTTTTTAAGATTGGAGACAAATCATAAATTCAACCAAATAACGTAAAATAATTATTGTTTACGGCATAAAGTAAACGTCCACTTGTATATCTTCATGAAAGTTTATAATTAATCAATTTTGACGAACATTTGTTCTTATTTTATGCTCACCTATTTCTAGTGTAACATTTTGTAACGTCTGACAATATTTTGAAATTGACATTCTATAGTTTAAAATTTATATATAAAAAATGTAATTATATTGATTACATCACTACTAAAAGAATCTAATCCAAAGAAGGCAGGAGTAACAAGACTCTTCAAGAATAGGTTTGAGTAAAGATTCAACCTCTTAATCAACCTTTAATTAATATCATAATCAATTGAATATAGTAATTAAAGGAAGATTAATTATCTCTCAACAAAGACTTGAAACAAAAGTGCAAGTCTACTTAGGATAAACACTTTCTTGGCTGTGGGTGGTCATTATTGACATTTGTTTACAAGAAGAAAATTCAAATTTGATAAGAAAAATTGTAGAATCTTTAGAAAATTAATTAATCCCATTATTTGTTAGGGGAGATGAATGATTCCATAACCCTTGCACTAATTGCAAAAATACAAAACAAAAAAAGATTAATTAAGATTGATTCTGTTCTGTATAATAGTGTAGTTAATATACAAATATTTAATGAAAAGTGCACATTATGGTTGCTTATATATTATTATATTTTTAACCTTATAATATATGGTCACATATATGTGTCCTAGATATCACCTATCCATTTATTCGTTTTCTTTGTAGGTTTATTCCGTAGCATAAGAAAGTACATACTTTTATTTAAGGTAGATCTGGTAAAGAAACAACACATTTTATAACTTGTTTATGTTATAATTTGATAATGGGTGGCACATAAAAATTTGGATATAAAATGTCTAATATTATTAATATGGTTTCTCTTATGCCATTTCTATTTTTACCAATTTAACTCAATACGTGCACAATCAGAAATCCTCTAAATCTACGTTCTTCGTCATGTGTGTATTTTTCTCTTACACGTGATCTGTTGCATTGTAAGCATGTCTATATGCAAGCAAGTCGGGACCACAAAGAAAGACAATATTAACAAAATCAAACTTTGATCATAATCAGTTTTGATACCGTATTAAATTTGATGAAATCTCAAAAAAATATTGATCTCTTCCACTTGTACTTACATTTTTCTTCCTCATGTATTGTGCTCATTTTGACATATAAGAACTTCATGTATAATTGGCAATTAATTACCTTACCGCACCAAAACTTATTAATCTTACGTGATCAAAATTTTCTAATATATTATATCACACAGGAACTTGAATTGAAAATACAAAAATGTTGAAGTGTGGTAATATTAAAATTTTCTAATATATTATATCACACAGGAATTTGAATTGAAAATACAAAAATATTGAAGTGTGTTTTAACCACTTAACCCACGAATGTTCGGAGTGACCGAGTCTTTTTAGATGTGCATGTAGTAAATAAACATGCCCTAAATTGATGGACACCCCTAGATACTACATATATAATAGATGATGTAGACTTCAATTGTTTAAAGTTTAAACAAGTTTCATTTTGAGTTAACATATGTCCAAATAAATAATAGTTAAAAATAGAAGGAAATGGGGGTAGTATGTGGCAGATAGTACCTACTCATGTAGGTGTTCAAAAACCTAAGTTTGCTAGTCAATTGATTTTACTATTTTACTATGTAGTTGCTAGTGGAATTGTGGTGCTACTTTTGTGATATGCCACTTTTCCACCATCTATAATCTAAATTAAGCAATCAATCATAATCCAAAATACATATAAAAAATAATTAATCAGCCATCATAATCCATCTCTTTTAGTTGAGATTAAATATTTTCCTTCAATTCTCCGTGGGTGGTTTTGGAATATAAACATCTCCGAAGATTTAAAGTGTTATAAGTCGAAAATATAAAATTTAAATAATACAAAATAATCTAAAAAAATATTAAATTTATTATCTTCTTAATTCACAAACCGCATAACAAAAATAAAATATATTTATAAGAATAATCAACTATCGTAATGTGTCATATTTTATTAATTAACGCATATATAACAATTTTCATAAAGTATATATGGACATAGATCTTTTTATTTATTCTAAATCTACTGTATGAAAGAAAAAAGCTATTATCATATTATTGAGAATTGAAAGGGATTGATGACATTTGGAATCCTACTCGAACCACAGATTAAAAGAAGAAAAAAGTGTAGACTTTTTTACAAGAAAAAGGCTAAAATTATTTGAGGTTGTGGGAATCAAATCTTTGAAGCACCCAGATCTTAATTTAGATAAGAAATGTTAATATTGGACCAATTAAAATCTTCCACAACTATCATCTTGATGCATAAATATATATTATACAAAATTATTTTCCTAAAACAAGTCAGTACCAGACAATATTAATTAATTGGTTTTATTCATAATATATAATTTCAATTTTTCACATGCAACTATATTATTTATTTAAAATGATCTAGAAGAAATGGATGCTAGTCACTATCATATATTTATCACAATATATATGGAGCTTCACTTTTCTATATAAATATATACATGTTGCAAGTCTATATATGTTGAGTCACACATATGGTTCAAACTTGAAACATGTTGCAACTTTTGCTTCTTGGGTTTGAGACAAAGTTAAATAGTTCATTGGAACCTTTATTTTCATCCATATTTGTTGGGACATTTGGACCTAAAAAGCCAATACAAAAGTTTAATTATTAGACAAATGCAACTCAAGTATATTGGTAAAAAATATTGGGACCATAATGATTTTTTTTTTTATAAATATGAGTGAGGACAAATATGAAATATACAAACAGTACGGACAAATATATTTTCAATATTATAGGTTATAGTATTATTTGATATTTGAACACTACCTTGCTTTGATTTCTTATATTGAAGATTTGCTATGGATTGATGTTTGTCACTTACTTTTCGGTGCTAATGATACTAAATTCAAGAGAGTAGTAAACTCTTATCATATTAATAGATTCAAATTTATTCCAAAATTGTACAAAATTTTGTCAATTTATGTGTACTAGTAATTTGGACCATCCCAATGAACTATTCCCTTTCAGCATATTCCAATGCCACCAAAACAATTTGAGAGGTCATTGAATTTATGTCAATAAATTTAAGTATAAACTTATAAACAATTGGTCAATTAATATAAATATAAAAAAAATCAACAAATATTTTAATTATACTAAATATAGTGATACAATTTTCCCATGGTTTTCAACACGTTAAACAAAACAAATTCACCAAAACTGTAATCAAAACATATATAATAATCATTAATTCATTATTATAATCATGATTAATATTTTATATATAAGCATGTCCGTATCATCAACGTCTAATAAATGACGACAAAGCCGATCTTTAGTTGTTATACGACCACACATAACTATAAAACACACACATTAATTAAAAACCATACCATCACCACCATTTCTTCTCCAAAACATAAACCCTAGCTCACTATACATTACATTTGCTCATTTCTTGATCTCTCAAATGGATAGTCCTAATCAAAACCAGCACCAACCATTTCAGTTTAGCCCTATCCTCATCGGCCTCATCGGAATCGTCGCCGGAGCCGTCATGTTCGCCGTCTACCAATGCATTGTCATGAAATGCAACAATCGGAGCGGTCCAGTGCTGAATCCAATCGCCTTTGAAAGGGAACAAGAAGCGCGACGCCGAGAGCGAACACGACCTATTAGCTCAGGTGGTAGGGCTTCGGATTCGACGGTGGTGCACGTGCTTCAGGTGATCATGCCAGTTTTTAAGTACGGTGATGATAAGGAGTGCATCAAGGACGATACATGTGCGGTGTGTTTGTGCGAGTTTAGTGAAGGAGAGGACGTACGGACGTTGCCTCAATGCATGCACTCGTTTCATGCACCTTGTGTTGACATGTGGCTTTTCTCTCATTCCACTTGTCCTCTTTGCCGGGCCGACACGTGGCCGACGGCTTCTCTCCGTCGGCAGCCTCATGTGGTGGTGTCGGTGCCGAGTTCCGATGAGATTCCGCCGTCGCCGGAGATCGGGGTTTAGTTGCAACTTGAGAGTTTTGTTTGTTTGTTTGTTTGTTGATGAGTGCTGGTTTTGGGTTAGAAGTGGGCTTTAGGAATTTGGGTGAGTGTTAATCGGAGAAATAGTGAGGTGAGTGGTATAAATGTAAATACTTGGAATTTTACATGCAAATTCAAAAGTTCATTATATATTAATTTTTTAAGAGAATAATTCACACCTGTATTTTGATATGTTTATTGCGTATATATTTCATACGTTACTAATTAGAAATATTAGACCCATCTCATATACATCTCCTTTGACCAAAAAAATAGTAACTACCAATTACGCGTTGCTATCTTAAAGAAGAGATAGAGAGATTTTATTATGTTTATTCCCGGGCCCCTCTCTTCATTCTCTCTAATTTGGGAGTTAGGACCATAATAGAGTATTGTTGCCAATATTCACATATGAGGAGGTTTTTTTAAGTGTACAACAAAGTTTTCAATAAAAAGTGAGTTTCTCGTGTTTAAGACTCATAACAATTTCTACTTCTAGTACACAATACCTCGTCTCCGTCTTCCAAGACCTAGACCAAGAACTTAGAAACTCAAAGTCCGATCAGTCACA
>JAYMTE010003040.1:0-10305 GCA_036897545.1 Pelargonium fulgidum
GTTGGAGGATCAACCATGATATGAGTGTATAGTTGGAGGGTCAATGGTAACTTTAACCCTTAAATGAATACAAGTGCAATATCTAAGAGTGTGATTCACTTGAACTTTCCCTACAATAAAAGAAACACAAGAAAAGCACACTTAAGTGAAATTTAGTGAAACACACTAGAATTCTCCTCTTGTGCAACTTTTGGTGTGAGTGACTAGTAAGTGTGTGTTTTACCTCATCCCCTAGCGGTAATTATAGTGCTAGCTTCCTCGTTTTGATTGGTGGAGTATTGGACTGAATGTGAGAAACTATATTCGTTAAATCTAAACATGTATGAATCAAACAGATTTTAGACTGGGTTGTGTGAACCACAGGTTATCTTACATGCATATGTGGACTGAGTTGTGTGGACCACGGATCAAGTCAAGTGAACTGTTATGATGCTAATTATATTTAGAATTGAGTTGTTAGAGATAAAACTAAATATTTATCTATCATCGTATACATGTAAAAATAAAAAATAAAAAACGTTTTTGGTACTTATATTTATAAGTACGAATCAATGAGTTGAAAAAAAAAAAGAAATGTAGGGGTATCAAATAAGAATAGTAAGCTTTAATTGTGTGCAGAGAAGATATGGGAATGAAGGAACAATTTATATAGCCATAGTTGAAAAGATTCACAAAATTAAAAAAGAGCTTTTACTTTAGCAGATTTATGTGAATTCCTAGCTATTGATTAAGACAAGGTAAATTCTACGAAATGGGTCGCTACATTCTTGATTCCCAGAACCGTCCCCTTTTTTTAATATTATAAAATCACTAGTTGAATTTTACGTACTGCATGTGTTCATTTTTTATAAATAAATTAAATCCATGTTATTCACATACCCATTTAAATAAAGTTTATCTTTCGTAGATTAATGTTAACATTATTGATTATACCATAAATTGGTACACATGAGATAATATATGTGTTTTCATTTAAACGTTGGAACTACAAAATTTTCATGAAATTATAACATGAAAAAGTCAATAGTTTCAACTTTCAAGTGTAATAATGTGAAGTTATGTATATAAAGATTGTTGGTCGAATCCGAAGTATTCTGTTTGGGTTTGATAGATTTGAATTTTTCTTAAGAATTTTGATTCATAAGAAATTGAGTAGTTCAAGGTGTAAAAGTTTGAAATCATGGATGGGTAATTTGTTAGGTACAATTATTATAGTTAAGTGTGCATACACATCACATGAGTTTACATGAATGAATCGTTTTCCTTCTATAATATACAATATTTTTACTGCATTGACCAACAATCACCTGAAACAGTAATATCACACTGCCATTTGCCCAATACGTTGGATTAATATTAAAAAACTATAAACAAATATCGAATTCGAGAGTTCTTCCCACAATCTCAGTCTGCGTTGCCAACTGAGCCACAACTCATTGGTAATATTTTTTTATCGGTTAGAAAAATTTATCAATAATAATTGTTAGGAAAATGTCCAACATGCCCCCATTATCCTTTTGTCATTTGCAATGAAGTTGGATATGTTACCTAGGAATCCAGCTTCTTGTTATCCAATTTGAAACATACTAAACTGATCTCCTTAATTATTCAAATCCAGTGTATAAAAACAATAATAAAGATCCAGTAGGTTTTAGCTTGCCATTGAATTTGAGGACAACAGCTAAAGCTAACCAAATTCACTAATTACAATTTAAATTAGAGTGTTTCAAAAAAATAAATTAAAATTAGAGAGCAAAAGATTGGATTCAAACCGATGTTTTGCGCTTACAAATTCATTAAAGCGATGAATGTTAATTTGTGACGTGTCAAACTTTCATTGCATGTTATAAAACTAAGAAACATCCTTAAAAATATAAAATAAAAATGGTTTAGTTCTGAGGTTCCAATGCTAGGTACTCTTGTTTTTTCCTCTAATTTGTAACCTAGATTCTTTGTTTCCTTTTCACATTATTAAAACTAATCACTGCCCTTTGTTTAATTAATTTAAAAAACCAGATTCTATGTCATTTTAACTTTTTGTTGTTGTTAATTTCTTCATAGCATTCCAGAACCGATCACATAATAAATAGTTAAATACAGTAACAACATATGAGATTTATACAAATAAATTATTAATTGTTTACAAATCATTGCTATTGATAGGACCATCCAATTGAGCACATTACATAAAATTATTGTAATTAAATCCTATACGAATTTAGGTTTTCCAAATCTTTTTCTTTTTATTATCAGGTGTTTAATTAAGCAAATCATTTGGATTAATTTAAACCAACTTTTTAGTGTAAGTGTTTATATCTGATACCCACTTTGTAAGGTACAGTCTATAAGCTATTGGGAAGGAGAGGATGAGAGAAGCACAAAAATATTTTAGCTATTCTTTTTAATTTATTCCAAACTTTTTATTATATGCAAAGTGATTTCATCCACATCTGTATCCATAATATAAGAATAATTTCAAATCTTTTTCTTGTTTTGTGAATTTATGCCTCTTCCTGGTGTGTTACTAAAATATAATTCATGAGATGCCCATGCCATTACATTAATTATTCATTTATTCTCCATATTTTTATTTATTATTTAATGTGGATTGACACACATTATATTTATAAAAAAGCTGTTGATGAGTAATCAAGATTGTTTATTTTGTACTTGGCTTTTTCCAAATGTTATGCATTGTTAGTATCAGCAAGATCAGTGTTCATTTCTACCCCTTTAAGGAATAAATTAAAGGCTTTTTATTGTATTCATATGTAATTATATAATTTTGTATTATATTGTTATTTTTTATATTCAAGTCTTGCACCTCAAGCTTTTTAGAATAAATTAGCCACATAGAATTTTATCATACCATTTGAATTCAAACATGGCTGTTGTGTTGTTGTCCATCTGAATGCATCTTTTTTTCTCAATATATTTTGGTTTGCAAGAAAATTCAAAGCTTGTGCACTTCTTGATTGCTCTTCTTGTTTCTGAGATTCTTGATCATCAGTTGCTGTTTTGTTCACTACTTTTTAAATGAACACTCAGAGAATCAACTACCAAGATCGAATTCAGCAGAGCCATGGAGTGATCAATGATTTCAGTTTCGATTTCACTGATTGTTCCTCTCAGTTTCTTGGTACCCAACAACAGCCTAATTGGGACCAAATGGGCACTACTTGCATTCAGCAACCACCAGTTGCTGCCATGGAAGACATGAGAGGATCAGAGCTGCACCAGCAAAACAATCTCAGGCCACCTGGTGCTAAATCTTCTACTACTACTACTACTATCATGGGTGGCTTCAAGTCACCAGCTTTTGCCTTGTATGCAACAGAACAGTTAATGGGTTTCGGTTCGCAATATGCTAATACTATGTGCTCCCAAGCTTCCAGGGCTTGTGATTCACAAATATTTCATCCCTATCAGTCCTCAGAGGCTGCTTTTTCGATTGATTCTGCTTCGCGTTCTCACGATCCCAACTTTGATGTGAGAAACCAGTACAGCAAAATTCCCAGGACTTATGATTCACAACCAGTTCAAAACAAGTCACTTGGTGCTGACAATGATGTCTCAGTTGCTAGGCGGTTCTTGAATCCATATATCGAAGATCAAGATCAAAGAGTGAGGAGTACTTGAATTTTGTTTTTTTGTTTGCTTTTGTTGGTTAATAGGATACATAAATTTATTTTATGTGATCTTATCATACAGGTTCGTTGCAGTTCTTACAACTCTCCACTTGCACAGTTAGGCTTTTCGTGTGAGCAAGAAAAACATTCGCCAATATTTTCTTCTGGGGATGTTAATCTTGCTGGTTCTGTTTCAACTGGATCAGTGGTTTCGAGCAAAACACGAATAAGGTGGACTCAAGAACTCCATGAGAAGTTTGTTGAGTGTGTAAATCGCTTAGGCGGTGCTGAAAGTAAGTTCTTGTTGTTTTTTATCAGTTAAAATATCAGAACTAGTATCATGTTTTTGTTTCTTATAATTCTGCTATTGATTGATTATAGAGGCAACGCCAAAGGCGATTCTAAAACTCATGGATTCTGATGGATTAACTATCTTCCATGTAAAAAGTCACTTGCAGGTACTATGCTAAGTTTATCAAATTTTGTTATGTTCATTACACATTTCCAATTTTATTCATTTGTCTGTTTATTGTTGAGAGCTTTGATTTTTTCAAGTGTTTTGGGCTTTGGTTATATCATATTATCAAGAGTCATTCCTGTGTCTTTTAGGAATAATCCAAAGGCTGCATGAGCTTCTTTGTGCATATATGTCTGTCTTACACCTCAAGTCTCTATTCACAAGTTATATTATTTCGAGTGATTTGAATCATTTGAACATTTCAGAAATATCGAATTGCAAAGTACATGCCGGACAAAGCAGAAGGTAGATTGAACACTCGTAACCAATACAGAATAGTTCGTTTACGAGTCTTCATCAGTTACTCGTAATTTATGTTTGAAATACTTGTTTTTCTTCTGCAGGAAAACCCGACAAGAGAACTAGTACGAACGACTTGCCCCAACTCGATGCAAAAACGTAACTATATATCTTGATTTAGTGCTATAATAGATTCTTAGAAATGGGTATTCATTTGTTTCTTTGAACAATGAGTGCACAAGTCTTACAGAAGGTTGTGAACTTTGTTTAGCAGTGGCTTGCAAATAAGGGAAGCATTGCAGCTGCAATTAGATGTCCAGAGGCAACTTCATGAACAATTAGAGGTCTGTATCTGCCAAAAAGACAACATTTTTCAGTGATATTCCATCTCAGACTATAACTTTTGTTTACATTTTGGTGCAAAGATTCAAAGAAACTTACAGTTGCGGATTGAAGAACAAGGGAAGCAACTGAGAATGATGTTTGATCAGCAGCAGCAAACAAATACTAGCCCTTCAAAGAATGATCAGAACTCACCATCTTCCCGGAACGTGTCCACGAGTCAGGAAGATGCTGAGGTTTCTGTTGCAGAAGAAGGATCTAATTATACCATCTTCCCATCAAAGATAAGTTAGATCCAAAATGGAGCACAATATATGCAGTCACGTGAGTTTCATTAAAGATCACAACAAAAGACAGGTGGTGAAGAAAAGCATTGTGTTTATTTGGTCATTTTAGCTGAAAACTAAGGGGGGAAAAAGTGAATGAGAAGTATTGTACTGAATTTACATTAAGAGGTATAAAAAGTATATACAACATAAGAGGTTAGAGACGGAACCTTTTTGCATTCTCCACATCATCCATCTTCTCAACTTCTACTTCTTCAATATCAGCCCTCAATGATTTCTGTATTATATGCAAGAACTTTTTGCTTTCACCACTTTCACTTCATTCACCAAACAATAGCAGAGAAAAACCCAAATCAACAATACTAACTTCGATTTCTGATATATATTGAAAAAAGAAAAACAAAGATGAGAGAGACTTCCAATCTCATGCCTTATTTTTTCATCTTGATTTCGTTGTAAACAGAATGGGCTGTAAAACGAGAGTTAGAGAACACCATTGAGATGAAAATAAAGTAAAATAAACATGTTCAAAATTTTAAAAATTCTGGCAAGATGGCATCGCAGACACAGTGGCTCAAGTTTGGGGCAACAATTTCGATGTGAAACACCTTGCAACCAGTATTTTAATAACATTTACAGGACTTGTGACTCCCAATTATTCATCACCAGCAACGACTAGGGAACAAGCTGCTTGTTCGTGAACAAAACAAGTCACTTGCTGGCAATGATGCCCCAGTTGCAAGGCCCTTTTGGAACATATATGGAAGATCAAGCTCTACTCAACGCCCCATAATACCTTAGCAAGCTGGACTTGAGTTGATGCAAAGCGCAGACTGAAGAATCAGAGTTTTTGAATGTTTATGTGGAAAACAAAACAACTCTATCATAATTCTAATCAACTGCATCATGAATGCTAACAGATTCATTCAAATAATTGAAAATGTATCAGATACATAAAGCTTCTTCACTCTTTAGTCTTTACTGATAAAAAATAACAATAGTCACGCTTTTTCTATGAAACCATTCTTCTGTTGCAGCAGAGCTTAATAGGAAACCCTGAAATAGGTTTTTAGGAATGCAATCATTGTCTGCTTTTAATGTGTAATGATCTTTTACTTAAAAAAGATGGAGCTTAGTTACCTGTGGTAGATTGGCTAAAAGCTCCAGCATCTTCATAAGCAAGAAGTTTTGATGGCAAAACCAAAAACCCAAATTTGGTAGCACCTATGTCACTTCATTATAATTTTTTTAGATCAATCCAATACTTGTTACACAAAAACATAAGTAAATAATGACATGGTAGTGAGAAACAACAGGTTTCAACCCCAACCACCCTGACAAAGGTTTAAATCCATTACTAGAATAATAACAATCAAAAAACACCTATCTGAACTCCGAATATCTCATTCTTTTTATAAGTATATTGAAAAGTTAATGCGAGGAGTTTTCTCTTGTTTTCTGCATCTAGAAAACTATAAGTTTACAAGTTTATTTGTACGAACACATAGACATCATGGGTTACAAATGCTGCAATATTGCATAGAACACGAAATGACCAAGTATAGACAAAAGTTGCCTGTTCCCCTATTTGTGTTACTGCATATACATGCTTATATGCTGGTTAAATTCAAGTCAGCTACTGGCACGGCAGAATCCATAACAGTACCTTTCTCAAGCAAAAAGCTTCACTTCAAGACAATTTGTTTCTTCACATCCTCCCAAACTTCAAGGCCTCTAGGATGCTTAGTAACATACTGTTCAATAAAGATCTCGTTTGAAAGACTCAAATAACTGACCACTACCTGAGTGCCATTGACTGCTCCTTGATCTTTGAGCCAATTAAAGAATGAAATCCTTAACTTGATCCTCTCAATGCTAAATCGAAGATAATTTGGATATGTCAATATAGTTGATATGGGATGATCCTCGCAGTTTACAAGATAATCAATCTTTCTTTGAATCTCATTTTTTGACCTATTAAGTAATATGGGCAGCTTTTGACCATCTGTGCAACATCCATTGGATCCAACCCAGCTTTAACGAATGTATCATACCTTTCTTGCAGATCCCTAAGTTTAGTCCTCCGGAACATTCCTTCACTGTTCTCAAATCCCAAGTCCGACAAAAACTTAGTCTTCTGTCTCTCCTCTTCTGATTCAGGTAATGGCTTGAGTTTTGAATTTGTTCTAACCCAATTTTTCATTTCAACTGGATTCTCCTTGACGTAGCTACAAAGTCGCTGTTTTGAAACCTTCAAGAGCACATTAAGTTAGGAGAGCTCTTCAACTTAATAGAACCCAACATGAGAAGGTGAGAACAAACCACGCTCTTAATATCTTCACTGTCCATCTCAACCGAATTCAGGAATAAAACACTATGCTTCAAGTTTGAAACAAACGTTTTAACTTGGATTTGTGGAAACTGCAGAAACAACAAATATAGCTGGTTCATTGTGCATCCAAGTTTTCCAATGTCCCGAGCCCTCAAAGAGAAACCTTGGGTGCTGACTAATTAACCCACCCAGCTCCTCCTTGCTCCCAAATATCCCGTTGAATACGCATAGAAGCTCAAGGATCCGTCCCCAATTACAAGAAGTAAAATGCTTCTCCATCCAGCTGAATTCAATTCCCAAGCTCTTCAGCTCATCTAATACCTTGACAAAGTCGGCATTTGCATCCCCAATTAAAAGAGCGGGACAGCAAACAATAACTTTAGCCACCATTGATTGGCTAAGGCCCAACTTCTCATAAGCTAAAAGCTTTGACTGCAAAACACCGTAATCATATCGAGAAACTTCCTTAGCCTCCAAATAAATCTTGCCAATATTTCTAGGTGCAACACCATAATTACACAAAACTTGATAATTCTCCACCAACAGAGCATCATCACTCAAATAAATCATATTGCTTGGCAGAAGAGCAGCATGCTTCGAAGGTTCAAGACCCTAACTCTCCAAAAAAAGTTCGAATTCGTTTATTGGTTGGTAGCGAAAGAACAACCTCAAGGCCCTTCCAGGATCTTTCTCATTTTCAATCTTCTTCAACAGTTTTTTGACAAAATTGGAGAGTTCTTGCTCAACATTTCTGCATGAGAATACGGCATTTTCTAGTAGAGTAAAAGTAATCTTTTAAAGCAGCTTCTGCTAAGCTCTTCCGAGCCCTGTGACCCTTTTCAGTACCAATCCTCTGTTTTTTCCACAAAATCTAGGGTTTTGGGTAGTAACATGAACGGAGCCAGTAATGCGGCTCGTAGAGAAAACCCATTTGAGAACTGATCCGATTCCAAGCTTTTGCAAATGGGTCATCGCTAAATTTGGCGAAATGCAAAAAAGGAGAGAGATTTAGAACGAAAGCTTACGACTTTACAGAGAATGTTCTTCAGCTTCTTCCTCCATTGAAACAGAATTTCAGTTTTGATTCCTTCAAGTTTCTGGAAAGAGATTTGATAAACATAAAACACTGCCTGTTCATTGAACAACAATTTAAGCAT
The DNA here is from genome assembly GCA_036897545.1 of Pelargonium fulgidum. Taxonomy (NCBI): domain Eukaryota; kingdom Viridiplantae; phylum Streptophyta; class Magnoliopsida; order Geraniales; family Geraniaceae; genus Pelargonium; species Pelargonium fulgidum. The sequence goes on from JAYMTE010003040.1 coordinate 8,505, forward strand.
TGTCAATCTGTGATGTAGAGTTCTGGTTTTTTTCCCTCTTTATTTCCGGGCCATACCGGGTTACAACCGGTCGAAGTCATCGGGTCGGTCCGGGTCGGTCTATAGAACAGCCATGGAAAAGACGAGAACGCGAAAGATAAACCAAACACACTATCAAATCTCTCTTTATCGTCACGAATTTCGGGCGATTTCTCTGAGCTGATTTTCGCTTCTGGTTCTTCACTCCGAACTCCAAATGAACCAATTTTATTTGGTGCGTTTCACATTCTTGTCAATTTGATAGAAGAGATCGCATGTTGTTTAGGTGTCATTGAAGCCCAGGAAGGGTTTTGCTCTCAACTTCTTCAGGAAACATGAGCGTCGAGCCTTTCAATAGGTACACGAACTAGTTTTAACTTATATATGTGTTTCAATACTTCACTTTGCAACTCAAGATTTTGTGTTCGTTGCTGATTTTTGTTTATTCTGGGGTTCTTAGGTTGGTGAAGCTTGCAGCTAGGGCTTTTTACGATGACATAACAACTAAGGGTGAGAATCAGCCGAAAATGGGAAGGAGTGATAATAGAGGAATTGCTGTTGTTGTGCTTGATGCTTTGACGAGGTTGGTTTTGCTGTTTATTAAGCATATCGTTTTAGATGTAGAAAAAAATATAAAACTTACCACTTTTATGCTGGAAACCAATGCAGTTTGATTTGAATTAGGTGGTTTCAATTGAATGACTGCATTCTCTTATTGATTTTTCTGTTTCAACCTTTTAAGCCTTACCAGAAGTATCCATTTAGTACTTCACTGTGCTTAAAATTACTATGAAATATCGGCAATCCACCTCTCTGTGGAGTTACCTAATTCACCCCTAGGGAAGTTGGAACTCTCTCGTACTTTTTGTGGTATGTTTGTGCCCAACAACAACCAAGTCATTTCCCCAAAAAAAATGTTGGGGGTATGGTCTGTATATTTAAAGTTAGCGACCTCAAAAAGCCCGTTAATGAGTGAAAGAATGATGAGAGACGGAGAGAAGGATCTTCAGAGTTCGGAGTAATGAAAAGATTTGAGAGTAGAACACATAACAGATCCTAAAAGGACGCATAAAAAGGGTAAGAAGGAAACTAAGGAAGCTATTAATTACTCATGCCTATGCTTTAAGAAAATAAATGGACTAGGAGAGGGAGATGTATGGCAGAGAAAGTTCTAACCATAATGACTTTTATAAATCTAAATGACCAGATTGACTTCTTAATGGGTTTAAAACTCATGTCTAACTGGAATTTGAACCAAAGTAAGTCGAATACTTTTCTGGATTCTATTTATTCTAACCCTAGACTTTTTATTCCCAATATCAAAATGTCCATTTTAATATTAATATTGATATGGGGTACTTGTGCTGTAAGAGAGGTAATGCAAGAATTTTATTTTTTTTAGTACTATGGAGTTACTGGGGCTCTTATCTTGGACCTCTTTCTATTCCACATTCAATATGTGTTTGGTATATTGCTGTCTTTTTGACCTTGTTTCCTTTGTTTAAGTGTTTCTTCTTTTTACTGAAGTTGTAGTTTTAATTGTTGTTGAAAATAATAGGTTGGACTATTTAGTATTAGCTTTCTATAATTGTGAGGTAATTATTGTCTACCCAATATGAGTAACATGTTTCCATCTGGTAGAATATGAGAGAAGAAGAATTGTTGTTTGTTCATATAATAATCCCTAATTCATAGCCATCAAGATCCATAATTGTAGCTATCAATCTCCTAATGTCAACTACACATTAGAGCACATGTTACATATGTTGGTTCTAGCACTTCC